>JABWTJ010000372.1:600000-859609 GCA_016801875.1 Solanum sitiens | reverse complement strand
GCTGAATCTGTAGTGGTTTTGGTCAGAAAAATAAGTATGTAAGGCTATTCGATTCTAAATCCGTTTGGCATAAATCTGCCACCTGCAAATGAATATCAATGAGTGATTCCATAGTTCTATTTCTAGAAAAGGAAGATAGTGGCAGCGTACTATCTTCCAAATAGCTAACAATATTTCTTTCCCCATTCTAAGCACATGGAACTACTTCATAATATGTTCACTATTCTATACTTGTGTAATTTTCCCTTGTGCTGTTATAGAAATGGTATTTGCAAAAGAAAGTTTGATGAATCCTTCTCCTAAGCCAATTGAAGTCAATTGTGCCATTAAGCTCTTAAAATAAGGTGTTGATGTTTCTTAGCTCCTTATGTCATTGTTACTGCCTCAAAGTATTGTTTTCATGTATTCCACTACTGTTCCGTAATTTCATATCTCCAAGATGATTATGACCACCAAATCAACATCTCAAAGTGTTGCGATTAACCAAAATAACATCTCAAAAGAGTTATGAACTGATTAACAATAATCTCAAAGATTAAAGAATCTAAGTGAAGAAATCTATATAATTAAGGGTGGCAGATCAGGGGTGAAGGCCTAGCATGGGCCGATCCCTATTGGTATAGAAGGGTGGCAGCTCAGGGGCGAAAGCCTAGCATGGGCCGATCCCAAGTTGTGTAATTATGAGGACCGCATCCCAGGGGTTAATACGCCTAGCATGGGTCATCCTCTTCTACCACTGATCAGCTGGTCACTTGTATCACATGCCCAACAAAGATTATAACATACAACAAGGTAAAGAAAAGAATGTAGCTTACTTGATCCAATAAGAGTAAGCAAAGGTGGTCTTCTCTCCTAATCTAAGCACTCATATGTTGCTACTTGAATTCATTTGAGCCTTGTATTACATATACTTTTTGCCTTACATATTCAGTACATTTTTCGTACTGACGTCCCATATTGGGGACGCTGCATTCATGCTGCAGGCTCAGGTACTCCAGCTAGTAGATCTCCTCAGTAGGAGCACTCGAAATTCTGCTACTTTTGGTGAGCTCCAAGTTGATTCGGAGGTTTATTAAGTCCTTGGTAAATTCGTTTGGTATTGTATCGTAGTTAAGGGTAAGGCGGGGTCTGTCCCGACCTACTCTAGTCTTCTATCTTTTAGAGGCTTTGTAGACGTATATACATGGTTCAGTTGTGTCTTAAGGAGTTGTGGCGTAAACAGCCAAGTCTTGTATATAACTTTTGGACCTACTTACGTTGGTTTGTATCGCTGCATCCAAAGTTAACTTGTCTCAATTGTTATAGTATATGCTCAGTAAGAACATGTTGCAGGTTGGTTCTCTCGGTGTGACAAAAGTGGTATCAGAGCAGGTCATCCTAGGGAGTCTACAAAGCCGTGTCTGTGTAGAGTCTTGCTTATGGATGTGTTGTGCACCACATTTATAAACAGGAGGCTACGGGACATATAGGAGTTGTCTCATTTCTTTCATTTCTTAGATCGTGCGATAGAACCAGTGTTGTAGGTGAATCATATCTAATTTCTCAATTGTTTTATTATAGCAAAGATGCCGATTACGAGAAGGAGTAAAAGTACTGGTAAACGAGTGGATGTGGCTGCCCAAGAAGGGACCAGCCAACCACCACCAAGTCAAGCTGTTCAGCTGGAATACGGATACGTGATTTTCTTAACTTGGACCCTCCATCATTTACCGGGTCAGATCCTAATGAAGATCCCCAAGACTTTATAGATCAAATCCAATGCACTTTGGATATTATGCATGTAAGTGGTAAAGAAGCACTTGAGCTAGCTGCATACAGATTAAAGGGTGTGGCTATATTGTGGTATGAAGCTTGGAAGCAATCTAGGGGAATAAATGCACCTTCAGCTATGTGGAAAGAGTTTAAAAAGGCATTCCTTGATCATTATCTGCCATTGGAGATCCGAGAGGCCCGTGCGGATCAGTTCTTAAATCTCCACCAAGGAAATATGAGTGTGAGGGAGTATAGTCTCAAATTTAACTCCTTGGCCAGGTATGCTCCTAATGTAGTAGCTACTATAGAGGATAGAGTTCATCGTTTTGTGGATAGATTAGATTCATATCTGGTTAGAGACTGTACAATTGCTTCATTAAATAAAGATATGGATATAGCAAGGATGCAGGCTTTTGCACAAAAATTGGAGGATCAAAGGCAAAGAAGAAGAACACAAGAGTTGGAAACAGGGCATTCTAAGAGGGCCAGATCCATGGGGCAGTTTACACCATCCCAAGGTGAGTTTAGGCCTCGGTTCTCTAACAGACCACCTAGGCCATCAGCTTTCTACTCTACAGCTAGTGCTCCACCACGGTTCCAAGGGTTTAGGGGCAATCAGTTTGGGCAAAGAAGTGAAAGTCAAGGCAGTCATCAAGAGCAAGGAAGTACGAGCCAATCAAGGCCTCCGCGACAGCCTTGTAAACAGTATGGGAGGAATCATCTAGGTGCATGCAGGTTTGGGATGGATGTTTGTTTTTGGTGTGGCACACCAGGGCATATGATGAGAAACTGTCCTCATAGGGGAGTGGGTGGCGTTGTTCAACCAACTAGATCAGTTGTTGCGTCGACCTCATCAACCCCTTCTTTAGGTAGGGGACTACATATGCCTGCAGGTCGGGGTAGAGGAGCTAGGGGAGCAGCTAGTTCTTAGTGGAGGTCAGAATCGCACATATGGCACTAGGGGATCGACAAAATTTAGAAAGCGTCGCCGGATGTGGTTACAGGTCATTGTCATCTTTTCACAATATTGTATATGCATTAATAGATCTTGGGGTCTACAACTCATCATATGTTACACCATGATTGCTGGAAAGTTCAAAAAGAACACCAGAATTATTAGCGAAGCCATTTGAAGTGTCTACACGATTGGTGAATCTATTATAGTAGGAGAAGTTTATCGTAATTGGCATTGGTAACTGTTTGGTGATCGCGATAAATTGGCCAGACTTGTTAGATAGACATGGAGAATTTTGATGTTTATAATGGGTATGGATTTGGTTAGCTTCTTTGTATGCCACGGTAGAATTGCCGAACTAAGATAGTGGCATTCCAGTTTCCAAAAGAGGTAGTCCCTCGAATGGAAAGTACTATTGGGATGCCCAGAGGTAAATTTATTTCTTACTTAAGGCAAAGAAGATGAATTTCCCAGAAGGATACATATGCCATCTGGTTTAAGTTGAAAAATGTAGATGTAAGAGCCACCAACCTTCAATCCAATTCCGTGGTAAATGAATTTCCAGATGTTTTCCTGAAGATCTCCAGGTTTGGCCTCCAGAACGAGAAGTAGAGTTCGGTATTGATGTGCTTTCAGATACTCAACCTATTCAATTCCTCCGTATAGAATGGCTTCCGGCAGAATTACAGATTGAAGGAAGCAGTTAAAAGACTTATTACAGAAAGTATTCATAAGGCCTAGTGTGTCGCCATGGGGAGCACCAGTTTTATTTGTACGCAAAAAGGATGGCTCATTAAGAATGTGTATCGACTACCGGCAGTTGAATAAGGTAACAATTAAGAACAAATATCCCCTCCCTAGAATTGATGATCTGTTTGATCAATTACAAGGTTCTAGGTGTTTTTCAAAGATCGACCTGAGGTCAGGTTATCACCAAGTGAGGGTCAAGGACAAAGATATACCCAAGACAACTTTTCGACACGTATGCGTCCATTTTGAGTTTTAGTCCATGTCATTCGGGCTTAACAAATGCACTAGCAGCTTTTTGGATTTGATGAATAGCGGTGTTCAAGCCATTCTTAGATGTGTTTGTGATAGTGTTCATAGATGACAATTTTTGGTGTATTCAAGAATCGGAAGAGGATATGCTAATCATTGCGGCAGGTTTTACATATTCTCCGTGATCGTAAATTGTATGCAAAGTTTCTAACATGTGAGTTTTGGTTGAATATGTGGCATTCCCTAGGTCATATCATATCCGAGGCAAGGAATAAGGGTTGATAACTACGATAGACGCCGTGAAAAATGGCCAAGACCTACACGCCTACGGAGATCCGTAGTTTTCTTGGATTGGCAAGGTTTTACAGAAGGTTTGTTTTTGGGGAAAAAAAAAGGATTTTTCTTTCTTTTTCCATGGCTGCACCCTTAACAAAGCAACACACAAAGGAACCAAGTTTCTGTGGAGCGATGAGTGTGAAGAAGCTTCCAAGAGCTGAAGAGTAAATTAACTTCTAACAACTGTGTTGGTACTTCTCAGAAGGTACAGCAGGTATGTAGTGCATTGTGATGCTGTCGGGCAGTGGACTTAGGTTTGTGTATTGATGCCAGCAATGGTAAAAGTTTAATAGCTTATGGCTTTAACGGGCAGCTGCGGCCACATGAGAAAAATTATCCAACCCATGATCTAGAGCTTAGCAGCAGTTTTTTGTGTCTTGCTTTGAAGATATGGCCCACTACTTGTATGGACGTTCCCTGTTGACATATTCACTGATCACAAAAGCTTGCAATATATTTTTAAGCAAAAGACTTAAATCTGAGGCAGCGAAGGTGGCTGGAGCTATTAAAAGATTATGACATTGACATCTTATATCATCCCGGTAAAGCTAATGTAGTAGCTGATGCTTTAAGCCATAAAATAATGGCAACCACTTATGGGAAGTCTATGGAAAGACAAGGAATGACTAAGGATCTTTCCCAACTAGCTAACTTGGGCGTTCGCCTTCTTGAATCTCAAGACGAAGGGGTAATTGTGCAAAATGCGGCAGAATCCGCATTAATAGTGGAAGTGAAAGAGAAGCAGTACACTGATCCAATTCTTTTACAACTTAAAAAGAATGTACTACATGGTATGACAAAGGCATTTGAGCTTAAGCAAGACGGAGTACTTCGATGTCAAAACAGATTGTGTGTACCTAATATAGATGAACTAAGAAAGAGGATCATGATGGAAGCACATAATTCAAGGTACTCTGTTCACCGGGGTCAACTAAAATGTATCATGACTTGAAAGAAATGTATTGGTGGGGGAACATGAAGAAGAACATTACAGAATTCGTGGCTCAGTGTCCAAACTGTCAACAGGTAAAAGTAGAACACCAAAAGCCCGGAGGTTACATGCAGCGTATAGAACTTCCAATTTGGAAATGGGACATGATCAACATGGATTTTGGTTTACTGGTTTGCCTCGCTCATTCCGGAAGTTTGACTCCATATGGCGTAATAGTTGGATAGACTTTACCCAAAGCAGCACACTTCTTGCCGGTGAAGACTATATACAGCTGATAGAGTATGCGAGGTTTGTACATTAAAGAGATAGTTCGCTACATGGAGTGGCCAATCTTATAATATCGATAGAGGAGTCAATTTACAGCAAATTTTGGAAGTCATTTCAAAAGAAGTTTGGGAACACAAGTGAATTTAAGTACAAGCCTTTCATCCTCAAACGGATGGTCAGGCAGAACGTACGATCAGACACTTGAGGATATGCTGCGAGCTTGTATATTAGATTTCACGGGTAGCTGGGATGATCACCTACCACTTATTGAATTTGCTTATAACAATAGCTATCATTCGAGCATTAAAATGGCACCTTATGAAGCTTTATATGGTCGAAAGTGTAGATCACCAATTGGCTGGTTCGAAACGGGTGAAACTGGCTTATTTGGGCCAGATCTTGTTCATCAAGCTATGGAAAAAGTCAAAGTGATACAACAGCGGCTAGAAACAGCTCAAAGTCGACATAAATCATATGCAGATATTAGAAGGAGAGGACTAGAATTTTCTATAGGGGATTGGGTGTTCTTGAAGGTGTCTCCGATGAAAGGGGTAATGAGGTTTGGTAAAAAAGGAAAGCTGAGTCCACGCTATATAGGGCCATATAAGATTATCCGAAAATTTGGCCAAGTAGCCTATGAGTTAGAGCTACCACAAGAGCTTTCATCAGTTCATCCGGTGTTCCATGTCTCAATGCTATGGAAATGCGTAGGTGACCCATTTCGTATTACTCCTACTGAAGACGTACAGGTTATAGGAGATCTCACTTATGAAGAAGTACCCATTGCTATTCTGGATCGACAAGTTAGGAAGTTAAGAAATAAAGAAGTAGCTTCTGTAAAAGTTCTATGGAGAAACCAACAAGTAAAAGAAGTTACATGGGAAGCAGAAGAAGCAATGAAATTGAAAGTTCTTCAACCTCTTCCACAACTGGTAGGGAATGATGCAAAATGTTAGTGGAGGCTTTTGGACAAGTAATTATAAAGTCTATTGTTCCATGTGATTAATAGTAGTACTAGCTTAGGCTTGAACTTGGTTTTAGGCCGCACAACCCTGCTAACATTCGCGACGAATTGTTCCAGGGGGAAGGATGTAACGGCCTGTATTTTTGTATGTGGTAGTTCTATTCATGTTATACTTGACTTATACTTATAGTGTAGGTGAGGGATCATGTTTCTTACATGATTAGTGTTGGTTTAAAATAGCTTGGAAGGTGATGTAATGCCTTGCACGTTTTAGCATATGTATTGCAAGTTAACTCCGATGGAAAGTATTTAAGTAATTATAGTAAGGTGGTAATTGAGCTAGCAGCTGCATCACCTACTTGATCTATATTATAGTTAAAGGGCCCAAGTTTGATTGACCAGATTTAGGCTTATATTTAGGGGCTCATTTGAAGCCAAACCTATTAAAGAAAATTGTGAATGAAAGAAGGCCCAACAGCCAAATGTGGCCAATGGCCATATGGATAAAGCAACAAGTGAAACTAAGTAAGTACATGACCTCCTAAGATTTGTTTTACCATGTTATTGGGCCAAGTGTGTACCACCTACTTGCACTAATCTGTCCCAAGTTGATTAAAAGAACAAAGGAAAAATGGACAGCCAAGGTCCAATAATATTAAGTCCAAAAGGGCCCAAGTTAAAAGGACAAGCAGGTGGGGCACCTACTTGACATTATATGGACCAAAATTGGTCAAGAGTGTCGGCATAACACCTCCTTTTTCAAGGATAAGGATCAAGTCTTATTCTCCATTTTGAACTTGCAAAATTTTAGATTTTCTTAAGTTTCTTTCTTGGTCTCTCTTGGCTTCAATAAGCAGCCCTAAAACACCTTAGGGATTCTTGAGTGCTGTCTCATTTTCAAGTAAGAAGTTTGAAGGAGAGTTTGAATTCTTGAAGTACAAGTTTTAGAGATAAATTCCAGAATTAAGTAAGACTTAACCATTTGTTTTCCTCTCTTTGATCAATGTTTGGATTGGAGAATTTTGTAATATATTTATCAAAAGAAATTCATGGATGATGATAAATCTTTGAGTCAATATTCTCCTTTATTGCCTGAAAGATTTTGAGACTGTTAGTGGCTGCCTTAATGAATATTGTTGTTGAGGGCTGTTTTGGGTATCTCCTGGAAATGATGTTTGACGTTGTATTAATGTTAGAGGAAGGGTGTGGTGGTTCAGCCATTTATGTAAGGGTTGTAATGGGCCGTGATGTCATCAAATATTTTTAGCTACTGTTTTTGGAGAACCTTTTGTGATTAGCCTGCTGAATGTTAGCTTAATCATGCTTATGTTGTAGTTTAGCACCCAATAGGAAGGCTGAACGTGATAGTGGTAAAATTGCGGTCATAATATAAGGTAATGTAGGCTATTTCGATTCTTATAATCCTTTTGGCATGAAATCTGCCACATGCCATTAATATCAATGAAGTGATTCTCTTAAGTTCTATCTCTAGAAAAGAAAGCATGATGGCAGCGTACTATCTCCAAATAGCTAACAATATTTCTTTCCCCATTCTAAGTACATGGAACTACTTCATTATATGTTCACTACTCTATACTTGTGTAATTTCCCCTTGTGCTGTTATAGAAATGGTATTTGCAAAGAAAGTTTAATGAATCCTTCTCCTAAGCCATTGAAGTCAATTGTGCCATTAAGGTCTTAAAAGTAAGGTATTGATGTTTCATAGCTCCTTATGTCATTGTTACTGCCTCAAAGTATTGTTTTCATGTATTCCACTACTGTTCGTAATTTCATGTCTCCAAGATGATTATGACCACCAAATCAACATCTCAAAGTGTTACGATTATCCAAAATAACATCTCAAAAGAGTTATGAACTGATTAACAATAATCTCAAAGATTAAAGAATCTAAGTGAAGAAATCTATTTAATTAAGGGTGGCAGCTCAGGGGCGAAAGCCTAGCATGGGCCGATCCCTATTGGTATAGAAGGGTGGCAGCTCAGGGGCGAAAGCCTAGCATGGGCCGATCCCAAGTTGTGTAATTATGAGGACCGCATCCCAGGGGTTAATACGCCTAGCATGGGTCATCCTCTTCTACCACTGATCAGCTGGTCACTTGTATCACATGCCCAACAAAGATTATAACATACAAAGAAGGTAAAGAAAAGAATCTAGCTTACTTGATTCCACAAGAGTAAGCAAAGGTGGTCTTCTCTCCTAATCTATGCACTCATATGTTGCTACTTGATTTCATTTGTGCCTTGTATTACATATACTTTTTGCCTTACATATTCATTACATTTTTCGTACTGACGTCCCGTATTGGGGACGCTGCATTTCATGCTGCAGGCTCAGGTACTCCAGCTAGTAGACCTCCTCAGTAGAAGCAATCGAAATTCTACTACTTTTGGTGAGCTCCAAGTTGATTCGGAGCTTTATTAAGTCCTTAGTAAATTCATTTGGTATTGTATCGTAGTTAAGGGTAAGGCGGGGTCTGTCCCGACCTACTCTAGTCTTCTATCTTTTAGAGGCTTTGTAGACGTATGTACATGGTTCAGTTGTGTCTTAAGGAGTTGTGGCCTAAACGGCCAAGTCTTGTATATAACTTTTGGATCTACTTACGTTGGTTTGTATCGCTGCATCCAAAGTTAACTTGTCTCAATTGTTATAGTATATGCTCAGCAAGAACAGGTTGTAGGTTGGTTCTCTCGGACCTTTAGGGCATCGGGTGCCTGTCCGTCTTAATGGGTTTTGAGGCGTGACACAAGCAAACTGCTAAGAGGTTAGTAGCTGGTTTTACGGGAACTCTTAGAAATTGGTGGGATAACTATCTCACTAAACAAAATAGAGCTGACACTCTTGATGCATTAGCTAATAAGACAGTTGTCAAAACTGAAGGAGGTCAGACCTCTACATGAGTAGAGGCTGCTGAAGATGCAATGGCTATTCTTATCTACAGCATTGCTAAACATTTCGTGGGAGAACCACGTCTTTTTAAAGATAGAAGTTAACAAATTTTAAACAATCTTTACTGCAAGAAACTAACTGATTTCAGGTGGTACAAAGATATGTTTATAACCAAAGTTATGATAAGAGATGATTGCAACAATGACTATTGGAAAGAGTGTTTCCTTAGTGGATTGCCTCCTCATTTTGCTGAAAAAGTAAGGTAAAAAATAAGAGACCGATGTGAAGGTAAAATTCCTTATTCTCAGCTCTCTTATGGAGATCTCATCAGCTTAATTAATTTTGTAGCCTTGTAGCTTTGCACGGACCTTAAGCTAAACGAACAGCTTAAGAAAGATCAAAACTTTTCAGCTTCTGAACTTGGCAGCTTCTCTCAAGCTTTTGGATTTCCAAATCTTAAACCACCTTTAGCTGGAAAGGTTTCTAAAAAGGAAAGATCGAGAGAAGTGTCCCATCGTAAGAAATCCTCTAGGAGAAAAGAGCATTCAAAACGAAGGAGCAACAGGAAAGCTTTTCATAACACTTCCTCCGAAGAAAAGTGTTGGACTTGTGGTAAAAGGGGCCATAAGTCTCCTGATTGTTCCAGAAACAAAAAGAAAAGGAAGAAGATCAATCTTCTTGAAGTAGACGAAGAAACCAAGCAGAAGTTTTTCTCTATCTTAGAAGAAGAAGAGTCATATACTGATTCCTCTTCAGATAGTGAAACAGATGACGAAGAGTTTCTCAATGTCGCTCAAAACTCTGAAGATAGTAGTCCAGAGTGCAATTGCCAGGGAGATTTTTGCCTTTGCGACAGTCAGTCTATCAGAGTTATCTCTTAAAATTCGGCTGAAATCTTATTCGCCACAATCGAGCATATCAAAGATGAAGATGCTCGAAGAAGTTATCTATTAGAACTTCAGAAACTGGTCAGTAGACACAAAGAGAAAGAAGCGACTCCAAGTGTAACTCCTTTCAGCATGAAACAAATCATGAACATATTTGACAATAAGAAGGAAGAACCTTCTATCAATGAACTTCGGTCAAAAGTTAAGTTTCTAAAAGAATAAATCAGAGAAGTCAAGTCTAGACTTCATAAGATTGAGATAGATGCCCTTACTAAGCAAAAGGACTCTAAAGAGACATCTAAAGGAAAAGAACTGGCTAGTTCAGATGACGAACACAGCAGCTTTGAAGATTCTCCATCGCCAACGTATGAAACTGAGGTAGGGGTAAATATGATTACCAAAATTAGAACTCAAAGTTCTCATATTCTAATTAAATTAGTTATTAATAATAATTTTGTTCTTAACAAATTTGCTCTTTTAGACAGTGGTGCAGATAGAAATTGCATAGTAGAAGGTTTAATCCCTACTAAGTATCTTCAAAAAGGTACTACCAAGCTATACAGCGCAACTGGTGAGCGTACCTGTATTAATTATAAGTTATCCAATGCCCACATTTGAAATGATGGTATTTGTCTTTCAAATGATTTCGTTATTACCAAAAATATTAATGAAGAAATCAATCTTGGTATCACTTTTATCACTCAGATAAAACCCTATATTTCAGATTTTGATTCTATAAGAACAAAAATTTTGGGAAAAGAAATTTTATTTCCTTTCATTAAAACACTTTCTCTTGAATAAAGTAAATTTTTACCTAAACAAACTGCTTTCAAGATAAACCAGATTTGTTTTCTTAAAGAAGATATTAAAGTTAAGAAAATTAAGCAAATTTTAAAAACCCCGGGAATAGTTGATAAAATTGCTAATCTTCAAAGAACTTTTGAAAGAGAAATTTGCTCTGAATTGCCTAATGCTTTTTGGGCTCGAAAAACCCACGTTATAGATTTACCATACATTGATGGATTTGATGAAAAGGCCATTTCAACGAAAGCTAGGCCTATTCAGATGAACCATAAACTAATGGAAATCTGTAAAAAAGAAATTAACACTCTTTTGGCTAATAAAATTATTAGACCTTCTAAATCTCCTTGGTGTTGTTGAGCTTTTTATGTTAATAATGCTGGTGAACAAGAACGAAGTTCCCCAGACTTGTTATAAATTATAAGCCTTTAAGCACTGCTTTAAAATGGATTCGCTATCCAATTCCAAACAAAAGAGATCTTTTAAAAAGAACTTTTAAAGCCAATGTTTATAGCAAATTTGATTTAAAATCAGGGTTTTGGAAAATTCAAATTTCCGAAAAGGATAAATATAAAACCGCTTTCAATGTCCCGTTTGGACAATTTGAATGGAATGTCATGCCTTTTGGGCTTAAGAATGCCCCTTCTGAATTTCAAAATATTATGAATTCTATTTTTAACCACATTAGCAATATATCAATTGTATATATTGATGATGTATTAATCTTCTCCGAGGACATTGATTCTCATTTTAAACATCCAAATGTTTTCTTCAAAATAATTAAGCACAGTGGTTTAGTCATTAGTGCTAAGAAGATAAAATTATTTCAAACAAAAATCAGATTTTTAGGACATGATTTATATCAAGGTACCTATAAACCTATTTGCAGAGCCATTGAGTTTTCTGTTAAATTATCTGCTATTATTCTTGATAAAACTCAGTTGCAAAGTTTCTTAGGAAGCCTTAATTATGTTGCCGACTTTATCCCTAAAGTAAGGCAAATTTGTAAACCGCTCTTTGACAGGTTAAAAAAGAATCCGTCTCCCTGGAGTGATGAACAAACTAATCAGTTATTCTTCTTAAATCTATGGTTAAAAGCCTTCCTTGTCTAGGTATTTCTAACCCAGACTATTTTATGATTGTCGAAACTGATGCATCTGATATAGGATTTGGTGGTATTCTTAAGCAAAGAAAAACCACAGATTCATCAGAACAATTAGTTCGTTATACCTCAGGAATCTGGAATTCCGCGCAAAAGAATTATAGTACTGTTAAGAAGGAAATTCTTTCTATAGTTCTTTGTATATCTAAATTTCAAGATGATCTTATTAATAAAGAATTCTTGCGTAGAGTAGATTGTAAATCTGCTAAAGACATTCTTCAAAAAGATGTTAAAAATCTTGTTTCCAAACAGATATTTGCAAGGTGGCAAGCCTTGTTATCCAACTTTGATTTTCAGATCTAATTCCTTAAAGGAACAGATAATTCTTTGCCAGACTTTCTAACCCGTGAATTCTTGCAGGGAAAATCATCGTGAGGCCTTCTTCAAGAGCCATCACAGGAAGCCCTTTTAACGATAAGGGAAAGAGCTCTGAAGGAAAACCTTTAGCAAAACCATTTGCTATCAGGCCATCATTAAATGACCAGAACAAATACTCGGATTTAGCAAGCCTACCACCTATTAATCCAGCGTTTTCAATAACGCCTTTTCCTTCTTTACCTCCAAGCTCTTCATCAAAGAAGCCTTTTAAACAAGTCGTTGAACCTTGCTCTCATTCACCTTCGGGAGTACCTAGATACTCTTCCCCTCAAACAAAAGATTCATATGCCATGAAATCTCCAGAAAGCTTCAAAGAAGCAGTTTCTCCGACAACTACTTCAACAACCATCAAGTCTCCAAAGGTAAAAGAAACCTTTTATATTATCTCTTTGCAGGTCTCTCCTATCTTGGCCCTCGACAAAGAGTACGCAAACTTTGAGGTTAAACATCTGGTTAGACCTTTGTTTTCTAACAGGAATTATGTGGATACTGATAATCCACTGAAGAGAAGAAGATACTTTGAATTCATTCTTGTTGACACAGGTTCGATAGAAATCGAACACAAATTAAATGGTAATTCTAACCCTGATAGTATAGCTTACTCCAAAGTTACTATCAAAAAGATTTTATCTCCTTTTGAGTGGCAGGTTGATCACTTGCATACTCCCATTAATCTGTCGAGGGAACACAGACCTCAAACATTCAACTGGTATGACAACAGGTCAGTCTGGTTTAATTTCTTATATCTCAGGCTAACTACACATACGTGGTTTGTCAAATACAGTCCAGAAGTGACCAAGAAGGTCATCCCAAGATGGTTCTACGAATGGTGGAGTTGTTTTGGCGGTAACAAACAAGTGTTACCAAAAAAATTTGCTGATAAATTTAGTCAGTTCCAACAAGATCAGGACATATCTTCTCTTTGCGACTACTAACCAGTTTTTGAAGTTCTAATAGATAACTTCTTCGAGCATCTTCATCTTTGATATGCTCGATTGTGGCGAATAAGATTTCAGCCGAATTTTCAGAGATAACTCTGACAGACTGACTGTCGCAAAGGCAAAAAGCTCCCTAGCAATTACACTCTAGACTACTATCTTTAGAGTTTTGAGAGACATTGAGAAACTCTTCGTCATCTGTTTCACTATCTGAAGGGGAATCAGCATCTGACTCTTCTTCTTCTATGATAGAGAAAAACTTCTGCTTGGTTTCTTCGTCTACTTCAAGAAGATTGATCTTCTTCCTTTTCTTTTTGTTTCTGGAACAATTAGGAGACTTATGGCCCTTTTTACCACAAGTCTAACACTTTTCCTCGGAGGAAGTGTTATGAGAAGCTTTCGTGTTGCTCCTTCCTTTTGAATGCTTTTTTCTCCTAGAGGATTTCTTACGATGGGATACTTCTCCTGATCTTTCCTTTTTAGAAACCTTTCTAGATGAAGGTGGTTTGAGATTTGGAAATCCAAAATCTTGACAGAAGCTGCCAAGTTAAGAAGCTGAAATCTTTTGATCTTTCTTAAGCTGTTCTTTTAGCTTAAGGTCCGTGCAAAGCTCCATGGCTACAAAATTAATTAAGCTGATGAGATCTCCATAATATAGCTGAGAATACGGAATTTTACCTTCACATCAGTCTCTTATTTTTTACCTTACTTTTTCAGCAAAATGAGGAGGCAATCCACTAAGGAAACGCTCTTTCCAATAGTCATTGTTGCAATCATCTCTTATCATAACTTTGGTTATAAACATATCTTTGTACCACCTGAAATCACTTAGTTTCTTGCAGTAAGGATTGTTTAAAATTTCTATAAGAGAAAAGAGAGAGAGAGAGAGAGAGAGAGAGAACTAGAGTTAAATTTTATTTTTATGTGTTAAAATGGGTGAAGAATATCTGCTCATATTGGATATGTATAGAGCTTTATTGACCACAAAAAAAATCCTCTAGAACCTCATTTTTTGGGGTCCATTTTCATCCACTAATTGGTCATGTAGGTGATGCACCTCCTTGTGCACATCAAGCAACTCAAAAGGTCAAACAAGGTGATGCACCTAGTTGCTTTCACTTGGGCTTTATCCATATTGGGCCTTGGCAGATTTGGCTGCTGGGATTTCTTTCAGATATTATTTTCATTTAATAGATTTGGGCTTCAAGTGACAGCCCATTAATATAAGCCTAAATCTGGTCCATCAAACTTGGCCCTTTAACTATATTAAAGCTTAAGTAGGTGATGCAGTTGCTAGCTTAAATTAAGCCAAGCAAGCAGCTCAATTATTTTATTTCAATTTCTGAATGTTAATCTCTTGTTCTTCAACTTAGCACTTAACTTTTAACTTTAAGCTCAATTACCACCTTACTATATCTACTTAAATACTTTCCGTCAGAGTTAACTTGCAATACACATACTAAAATGTGCAAGGCGTTACATCACCTTCCGAGCTAGTTTAAACCAACACTAACCATATAAGAAGCATGATCCCTCACCTACACTATAAGTCTATGTCAAGTATCACATGAATAGAACTAGAATATACATAATACAGGCCGTCACATCCTTCCCCCCTTAAAACATTCGTCATCGAATGTTAGCAATGTTGTCCAGCCCAAACTAGTTCAAGCCTAAGTTAGTACTACTATTAATCACATTGAACATATAAACTTATACTTACTTGTCAACGCCTACACTAACATTTTGATCTTTCTCACCAGTCTGGAAGTGGTGAGGATACTTCAATTTCATTGCTTCTTCCATTTCCCATGTAACTTCTTCTACTTGTTGGTTTCTCCATAGTAATTTTACAGAAGCTACTTTTTTATTTCTTAACTTCCTAACTTGTCGATCCAGAATAGCAATGGGTACTTCTTCATAAGTGAGATCTCTCGTAACCTGTACATCTTCAGTAGGAGTAATACGAGATGGGTCACCTACGCATTTTCGTAGCATTGAGACATGAAACACCGGATGAACTGATGAAAGCTCTTGTGATAGCTCTAACTCATAGGCTACTTGGACGAATTTTCGGATAATCTTATATGGCCCTATATAGCGTGGACTCAGCTTTCCCTTTTTACCAAACCTCATTACCCCTTTCATCGGAAACACCTTCAAGAACACCCAATCCCATATAGAAAATTCTAGTCCTCTCCTTCTAATATTTGCATATGATTTATGTCGACTTTGAGCTGTTTTTAGCCGTTGCAGTATCACTTTGACTTTTTCCATAGCTTGATGAACAAGATCTGGCCCAAATAAGGAAGTTTCACCTGTTTTGAACCAGCCAATTGGTGATCTACACTTTCAACCATATAAAGCTTCATAATGTGCCATTTTAATGCTCGAATGGTAGCTATTGTTATAAGCAAATTCAATAAGTGGTAGGTGATCATCCCAGCTACCCTTCAAATCTAATATACAAGCTCGTAGAATATCCTCAAGTTTCTGAATTATACGTTCTGCCTGACCATCCGTTTGAGGATGAAAGGTTGTACTTAAATTCACTTGTGTTCCCAAACTCTTTTGAAATGACTTCCAAAAATTTGCAGTGAATTGAGCTCCTCTATCAGATATTATAGAGATTGGTACTCCATGTAATCGAACTATCTCTAATGTACAACCTCGCATACTCTTCAGCTGTATAAGTAGTCTTCACCGGCAAGAAGTGTGCTGCTTTGGTAAGTCTGTCAACTATTACCCATATGGAGTCAAACTTCCGGAATGAGCGAGGCAAACCAGTAACAAAATCCATGTTGATCATATCCCATTTCCAAATTGGAAGTTCTATACGCTGCATGTAACCTCTGGGCTTTTGGTGTTCTACTTTTACCTGTTGACAATTTGGACACTGAGCCACGAATTTTGCAATGTTCTTCTTCATGTCCCCCCACCAATACATTTCTTTCAAGTCATGATACATTTTAGTTGACCCCGGATGAACAGAGTATCTTGAATTATGTGCTTCCATCATGATCCTCTTTCTTAGTTCATCTATATTAGGTACACACAATCTGTTTTGACATCGAAGTACTCCGTCTTTCTTAAGCTCAAATTCCTTTGTCATACCATGTAGTACATTCTCTTTAAGTTGTAAAAGAATTGGATCAGTGTACTGCTTCTCTTTCACTTCCACTACTAATGAGGATTCTGTCGCATTTTGCACAATAACCCCTTCGTCTTGAGATTCAAGAAGGCGAACGCCCAAGTTCGCTAGTTAGGACAGATCCTTAGTCATTCCTTGTCTTTCCACAGACTTCCCATACGTGCTTGCCTGTATTTTAAGGCTTAAAGCATCAGCTACTAGATTAGATTTACCAGGATGATATAAGATGTAAATGTCATAATCTTTTAATTGCTCCAGCCACCTTCGCTGACTCAGATTTAAGTCCTTTTGCTTAAAGATATATTGCAAGCTTTTGTGATCAGTGTATATGTCAACATGAACTCCATACAAGTAGTGGCGCCATATCTTCAAAGCAAACACAACTGCTGGTAGCTCTAGATTATGGGTTGGATAATTTTTCTCATGTGGCCGGAGCTGCCTTGATCCATAAGCTATAACTTTACCATGCCGCATCAATACACAACCTAAGCCCACTCCCGAAGCATCACAGTACACTACATAGACTTCTGTACTTTCTGGAAGTACCAACACAGGTGTAGAAGTTAATTTACTCTTCAGCTCTTGGAAGCTTCTTTCACACTCATCGCTCCACTAAAACTTGGTTTCTTTGTGTGTTAGTTTTGTTAAGGGTGCAACCATGGAAGAGAATCCTTCAACAAACCTTCTGTAATAACCTGCCAATCCAAGAAAACTACGGATCTCCGTAGGCGTTGTAGGTCTTGGCCAGTTTTTCACGGCTTTTATTTTCTGGTTATCAACCCTTATTCCTTCCTCGGATATGATATGACCTAGGAATGCCACAGATTTCAACCAAAACTCACATTTAGAGAACTTTGCATACAATTTACGATCACGGAGAATTTGTAAAACCTGCCGCAAGTGATTAGCATGATCCTCTTCCGATCTTGAATACACCAAAATGTCATATATGAACACTATCACGAACACATCTAAGAATGGCTTGCACACCCTATTCATCAAATCCATAAAAGATGCTGGTGCATTTGTTAGCCCGAATGACATGACTAAGAACTCAAAATGACCATACCGTGTTCGGAAAGCTGTCTTGGGTATATCTTTGTCCTTGACCCTCACTTGGTGATAACCTGACCTCAGGTCGATCATTGAAAAACACCTAGCACCTTGTAATTGATCAAACAAATCATCAATTCTAGGGAGGGGATATTTGTTCTTAATCGTTACCTTATTCAACTGTCGGTAGTTGATACACATTCTTAACGAGCTATCTTTTTTGCGTACAAATAAAACTGGTGCTACCCATGGGGACATACTAGGCCTTGTAAATCCTTTTTCTAATAAGTCTTTTAATTGCTCCTTCAACTCTCGTAATTCTGCCGGAGCCATTCTATACAAAGGAATTGAGATAGGTTGAGTATCTGGAAGCACATCAATACCGAACTCTACTTCTCGTTCTGGAGGCAAACCTGGAAGATCTTTAGGAAACACATCTAGAAATTCATTTACCATCGGAATGGATTGAAGTGTTGGTGGCTCCGCATCTACATTTTTCACTCTAACCAGATGGTATATGTATCCTTTGGAAATCATCTTCTTTGCCTTAAGATAAGAAATAAATTTACCTCCTGGCGCCCCAATATTACCTTTCCATTCGAGGACTACCTCTATTGGAAACTGGAAATGCACTATCTTAGTTCGGCAATCTACCGTGGCGTAATAAGAAGCTAACCAATCCATAACCATTATAACATCAAAATCTACCATGTCTAGCTCAACAAGGTCAACCAATGTATCGCGACCACAAACAGTTACAATGCAATTACATAAACCATTCTAGCTATATACTCACCAATCGGTGTAGATACTTCAAATGGCTTCACTAATAATTCTGGTGTTCTTTTGAACCTTCCAGCAATCAATGGAGTAACATATGATAGTGTAGACCCCGGATCAATTAACGCATATACAATATGTGAAAAGATGGACAATGTACTTGTAACCACATCCGGCGAGGCTTCTGAATTTAGTCAATCCCCTAGTTCATATGTGCAATTCTGACCTCCACTAGAACTAGCTGCTCCCCTAAATCCTCTACCACGACCTGTAGGCATATGTAGTACCTTACCTAAAGAAGGGGTTGATGATGTCGACGCAAAAAATGATCTAGTTGATTGTGCAACGCCACCCACTCCCCTATGAGGGCAGTTTCTCATCATATGCCCTGGTGTGCCACACCAAAAACAAACATCCGTCCCAAACCTGCATGCACCTAGATGATTTCTCCCACACTGTTTACAAGGCTGTCGTGGAGGCCTTGATTAGCTTGTACTTCCCTGCTCTTGATGAATCGTTATTTGTGAGCCTTGGCTTTCACTTCTTTGCCCAAACTGATTGCCCCTAAACCCTTGGAACCGTGATGGAGCACTAGTTGTAGAGTAGAAAGATGACGGCCTAGGTGATCTGTTAGAGAACCGAGGCCTAAACTCACCTTGGGATGGTGTAAATTGCCCCATGGATCTGGACCTCTTAGAATGCCCTGTTTCCAACTCTTGTGTCCTTCTTCTTTGCCTTTGATCCTCCAACTTTTGCGCAAAAGCCTGCATCCTTGCTATATCCATATGTTTATTCAACGAAGCAATTGTACAGTTTTCAACCAGATATGAATCTAATCTATCCACAAATCGATGAACTTTATCCTCCATAGTAGCTACTATTTTAGGAGCATACCTGTCCAAGGAATTAAATTTGAGACTATACTCTCTCACACTCATATTTCCTTGGTGGAGATTTAAGAACTGATCCGTACGGGCCTCTCGGATCTCTAATGGCAGATAATGATCAAGGAATGCCTTATTAAACTCTTTCCACGTAGCTGAAGGTGCATCTGTATCCCTAGATTGCTTCCAAGCTTCATACCACAATATAGCTACACCCTTTAATCTGTATGCAGCTAGCTCAAGTGCTTCTTTACCACTTACATGCATAATATCGAAAGTTCGTTTGATCTGATCTATAAAGTCTTGGGGATCTTTATTAGGATCTGACCCAGTAAATGATGGAGGGTCCAAGTTAAGAAAATCACGTATCCGTGTTCCAGCTGATTTATCTAAACCACTAGTACCTGTAACTGGACCTTCTTGCCTTTGGCCATGACCAGCAACTATACGAGTTAATAATTGGACTGCATTCCTCAAACCTTGCTCGGTAGCATTGATAGGGGGTTCCTGAGGTTCATCTTCCCTCCTTAGTTCTTCAGGAGATGGAGGCGTCGGGGAAGTCTGCGATAGAGACTCATCTTGAGCCCCACTTTGAATAGCTTGACTTGGTGGTGGTTGGCTGGTCCCTTCTTGGGCAGCCACATCTACTTGTTTACCAGTACTTTTACTCCTTCTAGGGTGCCTATGCCTACTAAGTGATGAGATCACATTCAAGAATATTTCATGTATCAAGAAGAGGAACTTAAACCTCCCAAATTAAGACACAACATTCATCATATCATTTATTCAATATCATTCAAGTATCAAGTAGGGACAACTAGTCTAGCAACACAAGATACAACATTATTCTATAACGACTCTTCTTAGTCCTTCATTATCATATATCACCAATTAGAGAAAAAGTACATTCAATCATAACATTATATCATTCATGTAAGACCATATACACATCACATGAGTACCTTTACATTATACTTTCCCATATAATGTAGGAATATTAAGAGGAATCAACAATGAGATGTGTACCTTGTAATTCACAGTGGAAGTCATCGATCTGCTTCTTTGACAGGTTGGTGCTCAAGTCCATCTTTGAATCACTATGAAACAAAGATCTTGTTCACAAACTAGAAGTATGCTTTTGTGTGTTGATGAATTTGTCTAAGAAACTCAATACTTTTGTTACTTGTTTCACGTCTCACGTCTCATAGAAAATGCTCCCACTAGGAGTTCAGGTCTGTCCACAAGGGCGACCCACGACCCAAAACTTACATCTCCCGCTTTTCACATGGGGGAAAAGACCCAAGTCAAAATCATATCAATCAGACACACAATTCATACGACAAATAGTTTGTGCGACTTGTGAGCATGAAGAGTTTATCTTTAAGGTTTACAAGCCCTGTATATGAATTCAATCACATGTGAAAATAATTCACTACTATTAAAGAACACTATTACTCACAATACCCTAGACGTCATTCACTACTTTAGTAGTTACTTATTCGATCCTCAACCTCTTAAAGAGGTGAACTCGAGTTTATGTTTAAATTTATACACACAATTGCACTTGTGTAATAGCCGCTTAAGTATACAAGTTGAATTGTTAATTTAATCATCTTCCTTTCTACTCGAATATATTTGTTCCATATCAACTGATTTCTTAGACATGTACTGCATTGTCGAATCGCTCATGGCTATTAGTAACATTATAAAGTAGCAACACCGATTGAAACTTCAAAAAAAAACCAAAGGTCAAAGGGTACTTCATTGAAAAGTTAATTTAATTTTTCTGGGTCTCACATAATGAAGAATCAAGGGAATATTCTTTCATTGACTCATTGATCGCAAGACATACGTGGTATGAAACACGTGCTATGATGTTTACACCTTTAATTGGTGTATGTGTCTCATTCTTTTGATTACTCAACATCGTACAGACCTTTGTCTAAGCACCTCAGATGTTTAACCCTAGTTTCTCTCTTCCTAGTTTCTCTCTTCAGTGATTCTTATGCTCAATTCATGGAGAAACTTTTGCCTGGATTATAAAACAAGTCATAAAATGGTGGTGATCTCTTCACGTTTCCCGATGTAAGAGGTGATTGCTCTTGTGAGAGAGCCAATCTCGTGACTTGATCGACACATTTTATATCTTACATATTATCACATGCATTCTATATTTAAACATAAATTCAATAGGTTTATAGAAGGGAATATCGTAACAGTCATGTCAGCTTACAATAGTTAAATATCATCATACTCTACGTAAACCTAGCCTTAACATATTTTTCAAACAAGTCTCTAGAGATGGCCTTCTTAAAAAAAGGATCAACTATCATTTTACGTGTATGAATAAATTGTAAAGTTATTTCTCCACTTGTCACTATGTCTCTCACAAATTTATACTTGATGTCAATGAGTTTGGTTCTTCAATGTTCCTTGTTAGGGCTTTACCATTATTTTCTTATCTTATTTGAAGTTTATTTTTTCTTAGAAGAAAAGAGAAAACATTGCCATAAATGTTTTTAGTTTTCCTAATGGAAAATATTATATTCTTCCATATTTGATTTATTCCTTCCTTAGAGAAGAAACCTTGAACTCTATAAATTGGAGACCCATCTTCTCATATCAAGAACAATAGAATCCACAATGTAGTCATTTAGAGACTTGTGTTTATGGGCAGATTTATTCTCTTTAAAGTTTTACTATTTTTCTTTATATTAGTTTTGATATAATAGTATTTTGATTTTTAGTATTAGTTTTTGTTATTTTATTTATCAACAATATGATTTGCAAATCATAAGCTTCCGCATGACGCAACAAGTGGTATTAGATCACATGGTTCAAAGATCAAATGGTCAATGATCTAATGCTTGAATGAGGTTGAAGACAGACTCAAGTGGTTTCAAATTAATTTGTAATAAATTTGATGATACTGAAGTTTTGTTTTCAAGCTATATGTGGAGAATAAGTTTGAACCATATTTTCAACATTTCTGTTGCTTCATCTTTGAGAATAAAAATAAAATATTTTTAAACCATTTTGAAAAATATATTTTAAGCTTTATTTTTAACCACGATAACCAACAGTAATGAAGATTTTGTGATGAACAAGATTTATCAAGTATAGAAATGGTGCAAACTAGTGCATGTTTATTCCTTTTAATTGCAGTTCTCCTTCTGGCAGTTAATATATTTATATATTATTATATTTAATTTAATCTATTGAGCTGTCTACTTGATTTTCTTCTTCAACCTATCAACCTTAATTCGTTTTAGCTCATAACTTCTTCAACTTTTCACCAAGTTAATCCTACAAATAATATGCACTGTTAGCACTATAACAAAAAGGACAAATATAAATACTAAATGTTAGGAAAAATAATGATTAAAAATATATATTTTTCGCCTCACATCATGGGTTATTCAGATTCTTCGAATTGAAGATTGTAAGAACGAATCTACACTTACTCAGTTGATGGATAATCCCTATGGCAAAAACCTTTTTATAAAGTCTAGCAAAAACCTCAATTCTTGGGGTGTGATCATATGATTAAGGGCTGATTTAATTTATGGTTATTTTTAATTGTTAGTTTAAATGCTATTTATAAGTGAGTTCAATCAGTAATTGTAGTTTGGTTTAGGACTTGCAGTTGCAAATGCAATTTCATGTTTGTGTTCTTAACTTGCTCGAGAAAGAGGTTGTAGAACCAAAATTATTGGCTGATGGTCAGTGGGTATTGGGTTGACCTAGGTTCAGCTTGAGAGAGTGAATCCTAAACTCAATCCCACACATTAATCTCGAGAAAGTGAATTGACAAATCTCTGGGTTGATCTTATTTTGCATGTGTGTTGATGTTAGAGAGAAACATTATCGATGTTTGCGAACCATTCTACTTTAAAAATATATCTCAAGAGTTGGTCCAGTTGAGGTTTCTCCCATTTTCACTAATTGGAGAAGCATGCAAGTGGTTGACGGTGTTTTCTAGAGATTCTATTACTTCGTGGGAAGAACTTTTCACTACATTCCAAGTGTGGTTTTCCCTCCTTCGAAGATGATTACTCTTCGGTAAATCATACAAAGCTTCAACCATTTGGATGTGAGTTAATCCTTGAGATTTGGCAAAGATTTAAGAAGTTGATGTTCTAATGTCTTACTCATGGATTTCCCAAAAATGTTTTGCTACAATTTGAACAAGGGAGTGGCAGATCAACTTTCTTTGGGAGGTTTAATGCAACACACTTATATGTTAGCAGCCCAACTCTTGGATGGCATGACCAAAATTAAGCGGACATGGTACACGCGTGAAGATCAGGTCTCACCTCTCACTTTTAAATTGACCAAAGAACAGATTGAAAAATATTAAGAGAGGGACAAAAAATGGCAAAAATGATGACTCAAATGGACATTTTTTCCAAGAACATCATGGGTATTGGTTCTAGGATTGGTAATGATTTCAGTGTTGGTGGTGTATACCCCAAAGAAGTCATGTTTGAAGCATTGTACAATGAGGAAGTAAACTTCTAAGCCATTCAAGGAGGTGGTTATTGTTCAAACTACTTAATGGCAGATGGTAACTAGTTTTGAATAGAGATTAAGGCTGGAGAGACCATGATAGAGAGTGGCGTGATCGGAATACTACTTGGAATGAAAGAGATGGAGAGAAGGATAGGTATGTTCCTACGCGAACGTCAAAAGCTTAAAGATTCTGAGGGTTGCCGAACAGAGGATATGCTCTCCCGTATTCTCAACAAGGTTGGAGGGTATGATAAGGTTTGGAAGGAAATGAAGAAACATGTATCAACCCTCAAACATATGGTTACCTCTTATTCCGTCTCGGTTAGAGACCCAAATGGGTCAAATTTCTTCACATTTAAACCTAAGACAACTAGGGGGGTCCTCCTAGTGATATTACGCCAAACCCCAAGAATAAAGTTTGAGTTGGTACTTGTGTCATGCTGCAATGTTAACTAAGGCGCTTCTTTGGAGGCAACCTAAGTTTGTATTGCTTTAATTTTTCTATTGGCATAACGTACGTTACTTGTGTAGGTGAAAAAAGTGGAATCTATTTGAAGAACACGGGTTGGCGAGCATAAATCCCAATCAGCGACTCACCGAAGAGGTCAGCGAGCCCAACTTGGCATGTCATTTGACTCAAGAAATGGACGGAGTTTGTAAAACTTGACAAGCCAATGGACAAGTCGATGCATCGCCGAACAGGTCGGCAAGCCCGAGTTTGGCCGTAGTTGAGACCCCCAACTTAACTTAAGGTCCTGTAAAACATGGCGAGGTAGCTAACTACTAGGCGTGTTGCCGAGGGTTTCGGTGAAGGCGACTAATATTGCCGAAAGGGCATAAATTGAACGTTTTAAAAGGTTAAAAGTTAAAACATTCAAACTCTTACACATTACTCCACTTTTTAACTTCATACAATCACACCCGCACACTATATTTCCTATATTATTTCTTTTCACCACTTTTTTGTCGTCGATCTTGTGTTCGGAGATGGAACTCTTTTCCTCTACCATTACGAATCATATTTTAGCATAGAAGGTTGGTTTTCAAAACCCAAACTAGTAAATAGTGGTTGAACTCAAACGCGATTGTGTAATTCTTCTTAATGTGTGATGGTCGTCTCTGAAATAATGATTTTGTGCTAAATTACCTATTTTAGTTTTGATATAGTTCCTAAATTTCCTTAGTTGTTGATTTCCTAATTTTCGTGCTTTGATATTAACAGTAAGTTGTTGGGTTTTAGTATTCTCTTGTTGGGTCTAGTCAAGTTAAGCAAGAGTGACCCAAATTGTGCTAAATGATGTCTTTACCAAATAATGGAGTGTTTGACGTCATTCGTAAAGACTAAAGTCACCAAATGGGGAATTATAGCCAAATTGGGGGAAGTCTGAATACCCCGATGGCATAGGTTTAATGGGTCTAGGCTTAATTAAGAAACTATGATGCTTGATTTTTTTTTCGGGGGCTGCTGGTTTGATTTTGGAAGACGGGGTTGAAAGTTGGCACGTTGGGAAGTTTGGCAAGCTAGGTCGAGTCTGTCAAACCACTCGGGGGTTCTCCAAAGACCGCCCATATCACCTTTAATTTCGTGTTTGAATTCAATTTCAGTTTGTGACTTTCAGCGAGAATCTTGGGCTTGCCGAGTTCACTCAACCACTCACCCAAAGTCTCCTGTGATCACCCTTTCTGCGCCCATAACCCTTAAAACATACTATAACTTCAGCGGGATAGTCTCAGTTGGCTGAAAGACCCTTTTTATCATTGTCATGCCATTTTTCTAGGAATTTTTTTAGCCAATCCATTTTGCAAGCCTGATATGGCTCGTCGAAGTGACTCAGTGTCTTGTCGATCGGTTTGGCGAGTCTTTCTACTACTTATTTTCTGCATTTTTCTTGAAGTGTTCTAACTCATTCGGGTGTATTTTGTAGATATTGTTAAAGCCAACCTAGATAATAGTAGCATGCCACCCCGGAAAAGAGCACGAGGCATTGTGATTATTTAAGGGGTAACTAACCCTCCTAAAAAGAGAAAGACGACACTCTGGGGAAAAAATTCAGGTGTAGCAACAATCATATCAATGTTGTGTTTGGAAGAGCTACGGGGTTTCAGTACGAGTATGAGCGTCTGCCAACAGCTAAGTCCCTTGATGATCTTGAGGGTTGGCTTGCCCATATTTTTTATACCATTATGAGGTGGATTGAGGCTAGAGCTTCGATAGAGAAGAAGGACATAAGTATAGCTGCATGGTTTTGGATTCATCAGGAGCTCCATCATTCCCTTATAAAATGAGTCCATACTCCGCCATCCAACGGCGTCCTGACTATTATCTATCGTAGAAAAGAAGCGGCTCAAAGTGGGAATTATTATTGAGTTGGAGATGGCCATGAGGGACAAGCAGTGCCAGATGTCCATTCCCTTCTCGGTCATGATTATAGTGCTATGCCGATGTGAAGGAAGTCCTAATGTTGAGAAGAGGGAAATCGAGGTCACCCTCACTATCACGCACAAAGCTACTGCCGAGACGCAGACACGGGACCTAGTATCACAAGTGATCCCAAGCTAACCATGCTGGCATATTCATGAGCATACTACAAATAATAAACTGATGCGGAAGCTAAATAATAATTAAAGATCAAAATATTGGGAATACCCATATGTTAAAACTGATGAGTTTAATACAAAGAAGTTATTAACTCAATACTAAGCTGACACTAACTATGTCTGAAAATAGCCTCTAACAGACTAGAAATGTTGGGGAAGCCACAAATAAGGCTGGCAAGAACTGAAACTAATGGACTAAATACTAGAAATAACTCATGAATATTATCCTCAGAGAATGAGGACTCACCACTAATTCTGTTGAACTGGATATCAGGAATTGACCTAAGCGTAATCTGGATGCTAGGAACCTGAACCTACATCACGAGAAGATGTAGCGCATGTATGTGTCAATACTTGAAAGGTACTGAGAATGTAGGATACATTCAAGCTAAAATAATACTTAACTGAACAAGCGCAAAAGCAAGTATATTATTCTAAACATGATATACTAAATTCTGAGCTAACTGGATGCAATGAACAAATTTGTAACACGGTGAGAGTGAATACTAGCTGAACCCTAGTGCAACTCGGTATTATGCTACTCCCAATGAATTAAGTGATCCAGATATTATGACTGAATTTCTGTAAATACTAGATAGCTCAAAACTAAACATGCAAACTGAGAATGTAACAATTAATTTGATAATTATGCATTAATAACTGAGGTATGTATATTTGAAGTAACATAAATATCTGACCTAGCATGTGTAATTCAAGAACTAAAGGAATACATAGCTAGGGTTCTTAAATTCATGTGATAAACTGAATAATAACATTACAATCTGATTTGAAACATATATCTAACTAATTCATGATGATTTGATATAATTATAGAAACCCTAGGTCTATTCATGCTAAGAGAATCAAGAATTGACTGAAAACTACGGACCTAATTGGTGAAAGGAATCCACTTGTGAAATCCCACATACCTGGCGGTGAAATCCATGGAGAAATCTTTAGAATTTGGTTCAAGAACTGATGGAACTTTGCTGCATTCTTGAACTAGGGTTCTTGACCTTTTTCTCATCTCTTCCTTCTAATTTTCTATGTATTGATTTATGATTTTGATTTAGGTAAGTTCTTGTTATGTCTCTACGCTTAAAATGACTAAAATCTCAAGATTTAGGGATTAAACGATGTATATTAGGAGATAAACGAACTAGAAAAAGACCAAAAGACCACTAAAATTTTTGTTGTGGTACCAATCGACGACATGGACTGATGGGCCGTCGTTCAATCGACGGTCCGTCGTTTGGGTCTGATCGACATGCCTTCACTAAAATGGGCATCACATTTTACTCGGAAGTCAGATTTTAGCAAACTTAGTGGATGTGGAAAGATAATTCAATTATCTATCATATCATAGGTCATAGAGCACCTTATTCTCTTTGGGATAAAAGATATGACAATTTGAATTTGAACCTATCAGCCAATTCCCCTTAACTAACTGCTAACCTCACCTACGATCAGACCTACGGACTGTAGATCAAGCGATGGTCTATGTTTGTCATCTGTAGTTCATGTCAGAGGCTGGGTCACTTGAGTCCCAATCCACTGACATAGACCATGAATCGTATTCTTACTTACGGACCGTAGGTATGTCCATACATCGACACTTAGTTGATTTTCTAGGATGAGTTTTTGGGGAGCTTTAGTGGAAACCGACGGATGCTTAGTACGGGCCGTAGATCAGACTATGGTCCATCGATGGTAACCTTCGATTGCACTTGCAGATTTCTGAAAAACTAATTTTTGCTCTGTTTTGTATATGGGGTGTTATATTATCTCCCCCTTGGGAACATTCGTCCTCGAATGAAGACTAAACTAGCTGAAATAGAGGGAGAGTGTTGCAATCCTTACCGCTAAACACTGAGAACTGAGTTTCTGACTAAATTGAGTTCCAAGAACATGCAAATATGCTGAAAATGCAAGTATAAACTGAGGGAACATGATTCTAAGGCTGATTTTCACGCATGAATGACTGAAAACTTAAAAAGGAACTATTACCTCAAGCTGGACTGGAATCTAAAGGAGAGAGGTGAGAATACTTGCCTTTCATGGCTGCTTTTGTTTCCCAAGTAGCTCCCTCTACGGACTGACTCCTCCACAGAACCTTGACTGAAGCGACTTCTTTGTTTCTCAACCTTCTAACCTGACGGTAAAGAATCTCAACTGGTACATCCTCATAAGAAAAACTATCTTTCAGCGCCATACTCTCTAATGGCACTACAGAGGATGGTTCACCCACGCACTTCTTCAAGAGTGATATGTGGAAGACTGCATACATTGCTGCTAGTTCTCCTGGCAATTCTAACTCATGTGACACCTTTCTAACCCTTTTCAAAATCTTGTAACAGCATACATATCTAGGACTGAGCTTCTCTATCTTGCCAAATCTCATCACCCCTTTCATAGGTGACCCTTTCAGAAAAACTCAATCATCAACTTGGAACTCTAGTTCCCTTCTCCTTACATCTGCATAAGATTTCTGACGACTCTGGGTTGTCTTAAGTCTATCTCTAATAAATTGAACTTTCTTCAGAATAAAGAACTGAATCTAGCCAAATAAAAGCTGCTTCACCTACATCAAACCAACCAACTGGAGATCTACATCTACACCCATATAGTTCCTCATAAAGAGCCATCTGAATGCTAGAATGGTAGTTATTATTACAGGATAACTCAATAAGAGAAAGGTGATCATCCCAACTACCCTAGAAATCGATCACACAATCTCTCAAAATATCCTCTAGGGTCTGAATTGTACGCTTTGCCTGTCCACCCGCCTGCGTATGAAATGATGTGCTAAGGTTAACCTGAGTACCAAGACCCCTCATAAATGACTTCCCGAAATGAGAGGTAAACTGAGGACCTCTATCTGAGACGATAGACAATGGAACCCCATGCAACCTCATAATTTCATTAATTTAAAATTTGGCATAGTCCTCTGCTGAATCTGTAGTCTTTTCCTTCAAAAAGCGAGAAGACACGGTCATCCTGTCAACTATCATCCAAATGGAGTCATGTTGTCTGTGAGTACGAGGTAACCCTATGATGAAATTCATATTAATAACTCACACTTCCAAGTAGGAATGACAATCTCTTGAGTCATACCCCTTTGATTCTGATGTTCTACCTTGACTTGTTGGCAATTGGGGCACTTACTCACAAACTTTGCTATATCCCTTTTCATGTCATTCAACTAATAGACTTCCCGCAAATTACGGTACATCTTAGTGGCACCTGGATGAATATAATATCTGGTGTTATGGGCTTCTCCAAGAATATGGTGTCATAACTCACCCACATCAGGAACACACAATCTACCCTAGTAGCGAAGTACACCATCTCCCCCTTGGGAGAAAACCTCCACTCTCTGATTATGGACTGCACCCTTAAGTTCAAGCAAGATTTGATCAGTGTCCTGCTTTTCCTTAACCTCCACTACCAAAGAAGATTCTTCCCCATTTTGAACTATTACACCTTTGTCCGATATGCTCATAAGTGAAACTCCCAAGCGAGCAAGCCTGTGAACATCCTTCACTAGCTCCTTCATTTTTTCCTCGACATGGGCTACATTACTCAAAGATAATCTGCTATGTGCATCTACTACTACATTTGCCTTACTATGATGGTAATGCACACTCATATCATAATCCTTAAGGAACTCAAGCCATCTCCTCTGGCAAAGATTCAACTTTTTCTAGATGAAAACATATTTAAGGCTCTTATGGTCAGTGAACACATCTACATGCACCTTAAGTTGTCTAGAAGCATAAGCTATAACCTTATCTGGTTGCATAAACACACAACATATGCCTACTCTAGATCCATCACAATGGATTACATAACCATCTGAACCCTCTAGTAGAGTCAAGATAGGAGTTGTAGTCAATCTAGTTTTCAATTCTTCAAATCTTTTCTCACAATCATCTGACTATTGAAACTTGACCATCTTCTTAGTCAACCTAGTCAATGGTGAGGCTATGGATGAAAACCCTTCCACGAACCTTCTATAATAACCCGCTAGACCTAAGAAACTTCTGAGATTTGTAGCAAAGGTAGATCTTGGCCATTTTTTCACTGCTTCTATTTTAGGTGAATCAACTCGGATCCCCTTGCTAGACATAATGTGACCAAGGAACGCAACGGATTGCAGCCATAACTAACATTTGCTAAACTTAGATAATAACTGGCGATCTTTGAGAGTCTGCAGAACAACTCTCAAATGACTCGCATGTTCTTCTCATTCCTAGAGTAAATGAGGATATCAGCAATAAAGACGATAACAAACAAGTCCAAGTACTGTTTGAAAACTCTGTTCATTAAATCAATAAAAGCTACAGGAGTATTGGTTAGTCCAAAGGAAATAATTACAAATTCATAATGACCTTACCGAGTCCTGAAGGCTGTTTTCGGAATGTCACTATCTTTGACTCTAAGCTGTTGATAACCTGATTTGAGGTCTATCTTTGAGAAATTGCTAGCACCCTGAAGTTGGTCAAAAAATTCACCAATCCTAGGGATGGGATAATTATTCTTTATTATGACCTTGTTTAATTATCTATAGTCAATGCACATTCTGACAGAACCATCTTTCTTCTTTACTAACAACATTGGTGCACCTCATGGCGAAATACTAGGTCTGATAAAGCCCTTATCTAGAAGTTCTTTCAATTGCTGTTTCAATTCCTTAAGATCAGCTGGAGCCATTCTGTAAGGAGGAATAGAAATAGGTCGGGTATATGAAAGGATATCAGTTTCAAAGTCGATTTCATTTTTGGGAGGGACTCCGGGAAGATCTTTTGGAAACTCATTAACTACTGGAACTGACTCAAGAGTTGGGGTTTCAAAGCTAGAATCCTTAATCCAAACTAAATAATAGAGACAACACTTGGACATCATCTTTCTAGCCTTAGGATAAGAAATTAATCGTACCATAGGTGTTATGCTACTACCCTTCCATTCTAAGTTCGGTTCATTTGGAAACTTAAAACGAACATCTCAGTTTTACAATCGACTTAGGCATTACAGGAATGTAACCAATCCATTCCTAGAATGACATTGAAATCTACCATTCCTAACTCTACAAGATCTGTTAAGGTGACTTTCTTAGAGACCGTGACAGAGCAATTTATGTACACCCGTCTAGACATAATTGGGTCACCGACTGGAGTAGAGAATGAGAAAGAGTTTCTCGGTTAACACTAAATTGTACTGTTATGTAAGGAGTTATAAAGGAAAGACTAGCCCATGGATCTAACAATTCATAAACATCAAGGTCAAAGACTCGTTACATACCCGTGACTACATCAGGAGAACCTTCTTGATCCTTGCGAGCCTGAAGAGCATAGAACCTGTTTTGGCACTGACCTCCACTTGTACCAGATGAGTTACCCTGTTGAGTCGGGTGATTTGTTGGTGTTGCTGAAGTTGTAGAGTGATTTTTACCATTATCACCTCCTTGACCTTGTCTAGAAGGAAAATCCTTCAACCGGTGACCAGACTGACCACACCCAAAGCATCATTCCTTTCCCGTGAGGCACTCACCTAGATGGTTTTTAATACACTTAGGGCAAGTGGGGTAAGCGTTTGTGCCTAAAACACTCCCCTAAGACTTAGAGCCTTGTGCCCTAACCTTCTGATCATACTTGTTCTTGAAGGATGGAACACTAGCTCATGAAGGGGCTGGGGTTGAAAATTTCTACTGACTCTTCGAGCGATTTCCACCACTTGATTTTTGCTAAGAATAGTCATAGTTCCAGTCGTAGCCTTCTTATTCTCCTTGTAGTCATAAGCCTAGAGATGTTCATATCTCCCTGTAACATAGCATTTATGCGCTCCGTTCTCACCAAATCTGAAACTCCATATAAAAACTTATTCTTCTGAGCTCTGGAGTCAACAACCATATGAGGAGCATACCTAGAGAGTTGGTTAAACCTAAGCCTATACTCGTGGAGAGTCATGTTAACCTGCCTTAAGTTCATGAATTCCTGGGCTTTTGCTTATCTCATCTCTATTAGGAAAAACCTTCACAAATAGGTCTCACTAATGCAATCTCATGTAATAGGAGTTGCATCTATACTCCTATTTCTTTCAACTGAGTTTACCAGATATGAGCAACACCTTTCAACTGGTATGATGCCAACTCAACCCGATCATTCCCAGTGATCTGCATCACCTCAAAGATCTTCTTGATCTCATCTAAGGATTTTTGGGGATCCTAACTAGTTTGTGATACAAAGAACACAAGCTCATTCAGCCTAACAAAGTCACGAACCCTTGTTGTTGATAATCCACTATTAACATTAATAGGAGCTTGAACTCGCTGATTGTTCTGGTTGGCGACACTCTGAGCCAATATCTGAATGGCATTCATTGAATTCAACATTCGAGACTTCTTGATCTGGGACTGGAGGAGTTGTATTTGCATTCCTAGCATTCCTAATCCTAGCGTTAGCATTACAAGGAGGCATGATCTCAAATGCAGAACGTCGAGTTAGAATGAAATTATATCATACCTTACGCACGATAAGAGTTATAAGTAAGTGAAGATTTTCCTAAAACACTTCATAGCCTCCCACTCATTAGATGTGGTGCACTTCACACCAATGAAAAGGACTCTACTTAGTGCGGCTTTTAAGACATCCTAGGACTCTTAAACCTAGCGCTCTGATACCAAGTTTTGTCAAACCCCGAGCTACCCTGAGACGCGGTCATGGGACCTAGGACCACAAGTGATCCCAAGATAACCCTGATGGCATGATCATGAACAGAAGCTAAGTAATAATTAAAGATGAAAAGATGGAGAATACTCATATGTTACAATTGAAATGTATGAAAACTGATGAGTTTAATAAAAAGAAGTTATTAACTCAATACTAAGCTAAAACTAAGTATGCTTGAAAATAGCCTCTAGCTGACTAGAAATGTTGGGACAAGCCCCTGCTAAGGCTAGAAAAAACTTAAACTAAAGGACTAAAATACTAGAAATAACTCATGCATATTGTCCTCGGAGAATAAGGACGCATCACTGATTCTGCTGAAGTTGAAATCAGGAATCAACCTAAGCGTGATCTGGATGCTGAGAACCTGAACCCACATCACGGAAATATGTAGCACACGTATGCATTAGTACTTGAAAGCTACTGAGCATGTAGGATAGAGTCAAGCTCAAATAAAACATAACTGAACAAGCACAAAAGTAAGTATATTTTTTTGAACATGATATATTAAATTCTGAGCTAACTTGATGCGATGACCAAATTTATAACATGTTGAGACTGAATAATAATTAAACTGTAAATATGGTCAATCCAATAGAGTCTGAGTGAACTGTGGGAGCTACTAATAGCCGATAATAAAACAACATGAGCTAAATGTGGAGTCGATGTATACGCCCCATCAAGAGGACCCAATATACCCTGCCAAAGGTATCAGGCATGCTAGCAACATCACTAAAATCATGCCCACATAGGGGACTTACAACCTACTTGGCTAGTAGTTACGGGACTATTTGGGTACTCTGAAGCCTAGTCCAACTCAGTATTATGCTACTCCCAATGAATTAATTGATTAAGACATTATGACTGAATTTCTGTAAATACTAGATAGCTCAAAATTTAACATGCAATCGGAGAACGCAAAATTAATCTGATAATTATGCAATATTAACTGAGGCATATATATCTCAAGTAACTGAAATATCTGACCTATTATGTCTAATTCAAGAACTAAAGAAATACATAGCTAGGGTTATGAAAAAAAACAATAAACGGAATAATAACATTACAATCTGATTTGGAACATATATCTAACTAATTTATGGTGATCTACTATAATTCTAGAAACCCTAGGTCTATTCATGATAAGAGAATCAAGAACTGACTTAAAACTACGGACCTAATGTGTGAAAGGAACCCACTAGTGAAATCCCACATACATGGTGATGAAATCCACGGAGAAATCATTAGATTTTGGGGCTAAAACTAGTGAAACATTGTTGTTTTCTTGAACTAGGGTTCTTGACCTTTTTCTCCTCTCTTGCTTTTAATTTTCTAAGTTTTGATTTATGATTCGACTTAGGTAAGTTCTTGTTATGTTTCTAGGCTTAAACTGACCAAAATATCATTATTTACGGCTTAAACGAAGTATCTTAGGTGTTAAACGAAATAGGAAAAGACCAAAATACCCCTGAAAATTTTGTTGTCGTACCAATCGACGACCTGGACTGGCGGGCCGTCGTTTAATCGACGGTCCGTCGTTTTGGTCTGCTGGGCAGGCCTTCACTAAAATAGGCATAATGTTTTACTCGGAGGTTAGAGTTTAGTAAACTCGGTGGCTATGGAAAGATAATTCAATTGTCTATCATACCATAGGTCATAGAGCACCTAATTCATTTTGGGATAACAGTTATGACCCTCTGAAGTTGAAACTATCAGTAAATTCCCTCTAATTAATTGCTAACCTCATCTACGATCAGACCTACGGACCGTAGATTGAATGACGATCCATGCTGGTCATCCATAGTTCATGTCGGACGCTAGGTAACTTGAGTCTAAATCCACGGACACGGACTACGATCGTAGTGTAGCTTATGAAACGTAGGTCTATTCGTGTATCGACACTTAGTTGATTTTTTGGGCTGAGTTTTGGGGAGCTTCAGTGGAAAACGAAGGATGCACAGTATGGGTCATAGATCAGACTATGGTTTATCGATGGTAACCGTCGATTGCACCTGCAGATTTCTGAAAAGCTTATTTCTGTTTTGTTTTGGATAGGTGGTGATACACCCACATCCTCTAAAGAATCCGGAACATAGAGGTAGAGTACACTAAGGAGGAGGCATATATGAGGAGAGCATCTCCAGTGGATGCATCCCCAGAGGTTGATGTTAAGATGATACCTTCAGAAGTATCTATGCTACTCCAGCCTCCAGGCATACAGGTAATCCCATTTCCACTTCCTCCCAGTTCCAGGTTCATCTAGTACTTCGTATCCCAACTGGATTACTCATGCCATGATCTTGAAGATTCAGTACATAGCCTATTTTTGCTGATGTAGAGGCTACCCAGTAGGAGGTTGAGGTACCTTGGATGATTGAGAGGGTCATCCTAGTTGTATTAATACCCCTCCAGGAATCTATTGACATTCTCATGGCGAGAGTAGAGACTTGTGAGAGTCGATATGGGGATACATTAGAGGTGATGGCTTTGAAAGCCGCGATTGGTGAATTGAGAAAAGATGTGGACTACTTGAAGTCCACAGACTTCACTTCACTTTTGGAGGCAACTGATGATATGCGTGCCCCAAGTAGTTGAGATTCTTCCAGCAAACACGGGAGGTGTGTCGATGGATGACATGGGAATGTATGAGTAAGAGGCTGAGACATATGAGAAATAACTAGAGGTGCGAGAGGAGACCATCAATAGAGACATGTCAGACCTAGAGGAGACCATTGTACAGTTGGTTTTTCATATATCGCTGATAGAGACGTCCATGGCAGGACCTAGTGGAACTAGTGATGCTACTATTACATCGGGCACTGATGCCCAGGATTAGAGTGATGCAACATGCATTGATGCCCCAACATATGCAGTGACTGTGAGACAAGGCCCTTCTTTACCTCCCTCTCTGTCATTTTTATTGACATTTTTTTATTCTGTTGCATTTGAGAACAACTGCATTTTTTGTTTATGGTGGGGTGAGGTATTTCCATGCCTACCTATTGTGACTACATATTTTGTATACATTATATGGTTTTTGTGTTTAATTTTTTTTTGATATTGTCTTGTGGATTTTTGAGCTTTTAGCTCCTTAGTGTGAATGCAAATGGTTTTTGACCCTTCTGATAAAGTTTGCTACCTTTTATGTGTGATTGTGATTGTTTTTGTGCAAATTTGAATATCGCTCATGATGAATACCGTTGACTTGAATAGTGATCTTAATCGAGTAAAAATGAATGTGTAGTATGATGGGGTCGAATGAAGTTGCATAGACAATTTTGCATCTCGTTGTAACTAGCCGATTATTGAATGAGTCTCTTGTGAGGAACATTGCACACTAGCAAAAGTGTCGAGTCTTGTTTGATGTTTGTGTCAATGACTTGTTTGGTGATCATAGTCCTTTCATTGTAGGTGTTATTGATGCTATATTGTAAGGTGTGAGTTTTATTGAAAGTTACAGTTAAGTTACAATGAAGTTCACTGTAAGCTCACTTTAAGATTTATTTAATTGATATAAATTTCATATGACTTATATTGTGTTCTAAATATGATATTTTGTGTTTAATTGTGGTTCTTATACTTTTAATGTGATATTTTAATCAAAAAGAGTATTGCTATATTTGACTCGATGGCATAGTTGTCTTTAGACTTCTTTTATTCAAACATTGTAATCGATATTAGATTGCTATATTTTGATTGTATGCGCCGTTTCCCAAGTAATCTTGAGTCTAAGATTGGCATATGTTGAGACTTAGTATTTCCTATGATTTAATATGACAGATGTTTTGAGATATTATTCGTGAGAAAATTTTTAATTCAGCACTACTTTTCATACATGTATGCAATGAATGATGTCAAAGGGCTTGTACAAGAAGACCTCTGAGAGGTCAAGTACGCCATGTTGGGATTTGAAAACACCATTTCTCCTAGGGTGTGCTCTCGGGTCGTGATGTTGTTCATCCGCGCATCACTCCTAAATACAAATCAACTCAATCTATGGGTCAATCAAGCTCTCTATATCCTCTGGTCAATCTAACCTCTCCTCGGTTCAATTTTAGGATTAGGCAATATATTGATCTCATGGTAATCAAGCACGAAATACTAAAACAAGAATATAAAGCTAACATGTAATGACAATCAATAATTAATTCAAAACGCTACAACTCCAGAACAAGGGACTTAATTATTAATTTCTATGAAAAGAAGAAGAATCAAAAGAACCCTAAAAAGTATTGACAATTTTCTACTCCCTATCATTGATCTCCTCCTCTAGATTTGATGATCCCTCACTAATTATTTTTATGGACTATTTATAGATATAAAAAACCCTAAATAAAATAACTGAGTCCAAAAGATATTGCGAAACCAAAACCCAAACTGATCGAAATTGTTGAATGCGTTAATCTTTGTCCACCGCCTTCAAGATTTTGTGCGCAGCTCCTTATTTGACATGTGGCATGTTTATTCCTTTTAATTGCAGTTCTCCTTCTGGCAGTTAATATATTTATATATAATTATAATTAATTTAATTTATTGAGCTATCTACTTGATTTCCTTCTTCAACCTGTCAACTTTAATTCGTTTTAGCTCATATCTTCAACTTTTCACCAAGTTAATCCTACAAATAATATACACTGTTTAGCACTATGCTAAAAAGGACAAATATAAATACTAAATGTGAGGCAAATAATGATTAAATATATATACTTATGGCCTCACATCATGGGTTATTCAGATTCTTCGGATTGAAGAATTGTAAGAACGAATCTACACTTACTTAGTTGATGGATAACCACCCCTATGGCAAAAACCTTTTTATAAAGTCTAGAAAAAACCTCAATTCTTGGGGTGTGATCATATGATTATGGGCTGATTTAATTTATGGTTATTGTTAATTGTTAATTTAAATGCTATTTTGAAGTGGGTACAATCAGTAATTGTAGTTTGATTTAGGAATTGTAGTTGCAAATTCAATTCCAGGTTTGTGTTCTTAACTTGCTCGAGAAAGGGGTTGTAGAACCAAAATTATTGGTTGATGGTCAGTGGGTATTGGGTTGACCTAGGTTCAGCTAGAGAGAGAGAATCCTAAACTCAATCCCACACATTAATCTCGAGAAAGTAAATTGACAAACGTCTGGGTTGTCAATTTTGCTCTTTGGCTTATTTGAGTTATGTTGTGCATTTTGATATGGTGAGTCTTGATTAAATGATATGTATCATGTTGGTAATTGATTTTATTTTGCATGTGTGTTGATGTAAGAGAGAAATCACCTTATTCGGGGTAAATTGTTTGAGATAAAGTTTACTTCCCCTGTAGCCTAACTTACCCACTACTATCTAGCTATTTACTAATAGTTGCAATTATCCCTACGTCTATAATCGATCACATCCCAAGAACCTGTCTCATTATTGTTAATTTTCATTGATTGTGATTGTTTGTAGATTATAATCAAACTAAAAACCCCATTTGATTGTCATCTCACCCCTTAATTTGAATGATGTCTTTATTCGATACATTTTAATCCTATGACTCATTTCACGATGTTCATTCTTCCCAATCGAATCTCAAACATGTACTGGTTCGTATGGGATTCAACCCCAACTCATTTAGTTGTGTTTATACTGAATAATGATCCTGCACACTTAGAATTGGATTAAGTGTCCTTCAAACGTTAATCATAATGGCCCCGCTACCGCGGATTTGTGTTGTTTGAAATTCTTTTTGTGAAGTTGAATTTTATTTTTGTTGGTGCCATTCACTTGTCTCCATCTGAAGGGAACGTTGTCTTCAACATTACACGTGCCATGTTGTAGCTCTTACAATTGAAATGGTTGTTTGGTGGGTTGGCTCAAAGGATCCCCATGACCATATAAGGAACATTATTGATGTTTGCGGACCATTCTACTTTTAAAATATACCTCAAGAGTCGGTCCAGTTGAGGTTTCTCCCATTTTCACTAATGGGAGAAGCATGCAAGTGGTTGATGGTGTTTTCTAGCGATTCTATTACTTCATGGGAAGAACTTGTCACCGCATTCCAAGTATGGTTTTCCCTCCTTCGGAGATGATTACTCTTCGGTAAAACATCCAAAGCTTCAACCATTTGGATTGTGAGCTAATCTATGAGACTTGGCAAAGATTTAAGAAGTTGATGTAGTAATACCTTACTCATGAATTTCCCGAAAACGTTTTGCTGCAATTTGAACAAGGGAATGGCAGATCAACTTTATTTGAAAGGTTTAATTCAGCACACTTATATGTTAGCAGCCCAAATCTTGGATGGCATGGCCAAAATTAAGCGGGCATGGTACACCTGTGAAGATCAGGTCTCACCTCTGACTTTTAAATTGACCAAAGAACAGATTGAAAGAGATTAAGAGAGGGATCAAAAAATGGAAAATATGATAACCCAAATGGACATTTTTGCCAAGAACGTCATGCGTATTGGTTCTAGGATTGTTAATGATTTCAGTGTTGGTGATGTATACCCCAAAGAAGCCATGTTTGAAGCATTGTACAATGAGGAAGTAAACTTCTAATCCATTCAAGGAGGTGGTTATTGTTCAAACTACTTAAGGGCGGATGCTAACTAGTTTTGAATAGAGATGAAGGCTGGAGAGACCATGATAGAGAGTGGCGTGATCGGAATACTACTTGGAAGGAAAGAGATGAGGAGAAGGATAGGTATGTTCCTCCCGTGAATGTCAAAAGCTTAAAGATTCTGAGGGTGGCCTGACAGAGGATATGCTCTCTTGTATTCTCAACAAGGTTGAAGGGACTGATAAGGTTTTGAATGAAATGAAGAAAGATGTATCAACACTCAACCATACGGTTACCTCTCATTCCATCTCTACCAAGCGGTTGGAGACCCAAATGGGTCAAATTTCTTCACATTTAAACCTAAGACAACTAGGGAGGTCCTCTTAGTGATATTATGGCAAAACCCAAGAATGAAGTTTGAGTTGGTACTTGTGTCGTGCCCCAACGTTAACTAAGGCGCTTCTTGGAGGCAACCCAAGTTTGTATTGCTTTAATTTTTCTATTGGCATAACGTGCGTTGATTGTGTAGGTGAAAAAAGTGGAATCTGTTTGAAGAACACGGGTTGGCAAGCATAAATCCCAATCAGCGACTCACCGAAGAGGTCAGCGAGCACAACTTGGCCTGTCATTCGACTCAAGAAATTATATGGACGCAGTTTGTAAAACTTGGCAAGCCAATGGACAATTTGCAAAGAGAAGTTGTGTCCATACAAGGCCTAGAGGGGTGATATTCGAGGGTTAAGGACATACTCCATGGGCACAGGTTTGACATCTTCACCGGGTCCCAAGGCCCATTTATTCCCACATGGGTTCATGAGTTCTATTCAACTTACGATGATTTAGTTCCTCCGAGATAGATAAAGGTCAGCGCCCTTAGACTTGTGAATTATTTAATGGTCCGAAGAAAGAAGTCAGTGCAGTAACAATCACATCAATGTTGTGTTTGGTAGAGCTACGAGGTTTGAGCACGAGTATAAGAGTCTGCCGACAGCTAATTCCCTTGATGATCTAGAGGGTTGGCTTGCCCCTATTTTTTATACCATTATGAGGTGGATTGACGCAAGATCTTCGATAGAGAAGAAGGACTTGAGTATAGATGCATGGTACTGGTTTGGATTCATCAGGAGCTCCATCATGCCCTCATAAGATGAGTCCATCCTCCTCCATCCAACGGCATCCTGACTATTATCTATCATAGCAAAGAACCAGCTCAAATTGGGAATTATTATTGAGCAGGAGATGGCCGTGAGGGACAAGCAGTCCCAGATGTCCATTCCCTTCTCGATCCTGATTATAGAGCTATGCCGATGTGCAGCAAGTCCTAATGTTGAGAAGAGGGACATCGAGGTCACCCTCACTATCACACACAAATCTACAGCCGAGACGCGGACACGGGACCTAGGATCACAAGTGATCCCAAGCTAACACTGCTAGTATATTCATGAGCATACTACAAATAATAAACTGATGCGGAAGCTAAATCATAATTAAAGTTGAAAATATGGGGAATAACCATACGTTAAAACTGATGAGTTTAATACAAAGAAGTTATTAACTCAATACTAAGCTGAAACTAACTATGTCTGAAAATAGCCTTTAACTGACTAGAAATGTTTGGACAAGGCCAAACTAAGGCTGGCAAAATCAGAAACAAATGGACTAAAATACTATAAATAACTCATGAATATTATCCTCGGAGAATGAGGACTCACCACTAATTCTGCTGAATTGAAGATAGGGAATTGACCAAAGCATGATCTGGATGCTGAGAACCTGAACCTACATCACGAGAAGATGTAGCGCACGTATGTGTCAGTACTTGAAAGGTACTGAGAATGTAGGATAGATTCAAGTTGAAATAATACATAATTGAAAAATAACAAAACCAAATATATTATTCTGAACATGATATACTAAATTCTGAGCTAACTGGATGCAATGAACAAATTATAACATGGTGAGAGTGAATACTAGTTGAACCCTGGTCCAACTCGGTATTATGCTACTCCCAATGAATTAAGTGATCCAGACATTATGACTGAATTTCAGTAAATACTGGATAGCTCAAAACTGAACATGCAAACTGAGAATGTAACCATTAATCTGATAATTATGCATTTATAGCTGAGGCATGTATATTTGAAGTAACATAAATATTTGACCTAGCATGTGTAACTCAAGAACTAAAGGAATACATAGCTAGGCTTCTGAAATTCATGTGATAAACTGAATAATAACTTTATAATCTGATTTGGGACATATATTTAACTAATTCATGATGATTTGATATAATTCTAGAAACTCTGGGTCTATTTATGATAAGAGAATCAAAAACTGACTGAAAACTATGGACCGAATGGGTGAAAGCAATCCACTAGTGAAATCCCACATGGCTGGTGATGAAATCCACGGAGAAATCTTTACATTTCGGTGCTAGAACTGATGGAACCTTGTTGCATTCTTGAAATAGGGTTCTTGACCTTTTTCTCTTCTCTAGCTTCTAATTTTCTATGTTTTGATTTATGATTTTGACTTAGGTAAGTTCTTGTTATGTTTCTACGCTTAAACTTACTAAAATCTCATGATTTAGGGCTTAAACGACGTATCTTAGGGGATGAAAAGACAAAAAGACCACTAAAAATTTGTTGTCATAGCAATCGCCAACATGGACTGATGGGCCGTCGTTCGATCGACGGTCCGTCGTTTGGGTCTGCTAGACATGCCTTCATTAAAATGGGCATAACGTTTTACTCGAAAGTTGGATTTTAGAACAATTAGTGGATATGGAACGATAATTCAATTATCTATCATATGATAGGTTATGGAGCACCTAATTCGCTTTGGGCTAAAAGATATGACAATTTGAAGTTGAACCTATCAACTTATTCCCCTTAACTAACTGCTAACCTCACCTACGATCAAACCTACGGACTGTAGATCGAACGACGGTCTTTACGGGTCATCCGTAGTTCATATCAGAGGCTGGGTCACTTGAGTCCCAATCCACTGACATAGACCATGGACCGTAGTCTTACTTAGGACAATACGTATGTCGGTAGATCGACACTTAGTTTTGTTTCTAGGATTAGTTTTGGGGGAGCTTCAGTGGAAACCGACGGATGCAAAGTATGGGTCGTAGATCAGACTACGGTCCGTCGATGGTAACCTTCTATTGCACCTGCATATTTCTAAAAAGCTAATTTTTGGTCTTTTTTGGATATGTGGTGTTACATTATCTCCCCCTTGGAAACATTCATTCTCGAATGAAGACTACACTAGCTGAAATAGAGGGAGAGAGCTGCAATCCGTACCGCTAAACACAGAGAACTGAGTTTTTGACTGAATTAAGTTCCAAGAACATGAAACTACGCTGAAAATGCAAGTACAAACTAAGGGAACATGATTCTAAGACTGATTTTCACATATGAATAACTAAAAAACTGAAAAGGAACTATTCCCTCAAGCTGGACTAGAATTGGAAGGAAAGAGGTGAGGATACTTGGCTTTCATGGTTGCTTCTGTTTCCCAAGTAGCTCCCTCTACAGACTGACTCCTCCACAGAACCTTGACTGAAGCAACTTATTTGTTTCTCAACCTTCTAACCTGACGGTCAAGAATCTCAACTGGTACATCCTCATAAGAAAGACTATCTTTCAGCTCCATACTCTTTAATGGCACTATAAAGGTTGGGTCACCCACGCACTTCTTCAAGAGTGAGATGAGGAAGACTGCATGCATTGCTGCTAGTTCTCCTGTAAAATCTAACTCATATGCCACCTTTCCAACCTTTTTCAAGATTTTGTAACGGCCTACATATCTAGGACTGATCTTCCTTTTCTTGCAAAATCTCATCACCCCTTTCATACGTGACCCTTTCAGGAAAACCCAATCATCAACTTGGAACTCTAGTTCCCTTCTCCTTACATCTGCATAAGATTTCTGATGACTCTGGGTTGTCTTAACTCTATCTCTAATAAATTGAACTTTCTCTATAGAATAAAGGACTGAATCTAGCCATATAAAAGTTGTTTCACCTACTTCAAACCAACAAACAGGAGATCTACATCTACGCCCATACAGTTCCTCATAAGGAGCCATCTGAATGCTAGAATAGTAGCTATTGTTGTAGGCTAACTCAATAAGAGGAAGGTGATCATCCCAACTACCCTTGAAATCGATCACACAATCTCTCAAAATATCCTCTAGGGTCTGAATGGTACGCTCTGCTTGTCCATTCTGTCTGCGGAAGAAATGATGTACTAAGGTTAACCTGAGTACCAAGACCCCTCTGAAATGACTTCTAGAAATGAGATGCAAACTAAGGACCTCTATCTGACACGATAGACAATGGAACCCCATGCAACCTTACAATTTCATTAATTTAAAGTTAGGCATAGTCCTCCGTTGAATCTGTAGTCTTGACCTCCAAAAAGCGAGAAGACTTAGTCATCCTGACAACTATCATCCAAATGGAGTCATCTTGTCTGCGAGTACGAGGTAACCCTGTGATGAAATCCATATTGATAACTCCCACTTCCAAGTAGGAATGTCGATCTCTTGAGTCATACCCCTTGGTTTTTGATGTTCTACCTTGATTTGTTTGCAGTTGGGGCACTTACTCACAAACTTTGCTATATCCTTTTATCATGCTATTCAACTAATAGACTTCCCACAGATCGCGGTACATCTTAGTGACACCTGGATGAATAGAATATCTTGAGTTATGGGCTTCTCCAAGAATATGGTGTCTCAACTCACCCATATTAGGAACACAAAATCTACCCTGGTAGCGAAGTACACCATCTCCCCCTTGGGAGAAAACCTCCTATCTCTGACTATGGAATGCACACTTAAGTTCAAGCAAGATCGGATCATTGTCCTGCTTTTCCTTAACCTCCACTACCAAAGAAGATTCTGCCACATTCTGAACTGTAACACCTTTGTCTGATATGCTCATAAGGCAAACTCCCAAGCGAGCAAGCCTGTGAACATCCTTCACTAGCTCCTTCCTTTTTTCCTCGACATGGGCTACATTACTCATAAATAATCTTCTAAGAGCATCTCCTACTACATTTGTCTTACCAGGATGGTAATTCACACTCATATCATAATCCTTAAGGAACTCAAGCCATCTCCTCTGGCGAAGATTCAACTCTTTCTGGGTGAACACATATTTAAGGCTCTTATGGTCAGTGAACACATCTATATAAACACCATACAAGTAGTGTCTCCAGATCTTGAGTGTAAACACCCGTGCTGCAAGCTCGAGGTCATGAGTTGGATAGTTCTTCTAGTGCACCTTAAGTTTTCTAGAAGCATAAGCTATAACCTTATCTCGCTGCAGAAAAACACAACATATGACTACTCTAGATGCATCACAATAGATCACATAACCATCTGAACCCTCTGGTAGAGTCAAGACAGGAGTTGTAGTCAATCTACTTTTCAATTCTGCAATGTTTGTCTCACAATCATCTGACTATTGAAACTTGACCATCTTTTGAGTCAACCTAGTCAATGCTGAGGCTATGGATAAAAATCCTTCCATGAACCTTCTATAATAAACCGCTAGACCTAAGAAACTTCTGATATGTGTAGCAAAGTTAGGTCTGGGCCATTATTTCACTGCTTTTATCTTATGCGAATCAACTCGGATGCCCTCGCTAGATACAATGTGACCAAGGAAAGCAACGGATTGCAGCCAGAACTCACATTCTAAACTTAGCCAATAACTGGGGATCTTTGAGAGTCTGCAAAAAAACTCTCAAATGACTCGCATGTTCTTCCTCTTTCCTAGAGTAAATGAGGATATTATCAATAAAGACGATAACAAACAAGTCCAAGTACTGTTTGAAAACTCTGTTCATTAAATCAATGAAAGTTGGAGGAGTATTGGTTAGTCCATAGGACATAATTACAAATCCATAATGACCATACTGAGTCCTGAAGGTTGTTTTTGGAATTTCACTATCTTTGACTCTAAGCTGATGATTACCCGAACAGAGGTATATCTTTGAGAAATGGCTAGTACCCTGAAGTTGGTATCCTGAGGATGGGACACTTATTCTTGATTATGACCTTGTTCAATTGTCTATTGTCAATGCACATTCTGATAGAACCATCTTTCTTCTTTAAGAACAACACTGGTGCACCCAATGGCGAAATACTAGGTCTGATGAAGCCCTTATCTAGAAGTTCTTTCAACTTGTCTTTCAACTTGTCCTTAAGCTCAGTTTGAGTCATTTTGGAAGGAGGAATAGAAATAGGCCTGGTATCTGAATAGAGATCAATTTCAAAGTTGATTTCTCTTTCGGGAGGAACTCCGGGAGATCTTCTGGAAACTCAATAACTACCGGAACAAACTCAAGAGTTGGGGTTTCAGAGCTAGAATCCTTAACCCAAACTAAACAATAGAGATAACCCGTGGATATCATCTTTGTGGTCTTAAAGTAAGAAATGAATCATCCCATAGGTGCTATGCTACTACCCTTCCATTCTAATATTGGTTCATTTGGAAACTGAAAACGAACATCTCAGTCCTACAATCGACAGAGGCATAACACGAATGTAACAAATCCATGGCTAGAGTGACATCAAAATCTACCATTTCTAACTCTACAAGATATGTTAAGGTGACTTTCTTAGAGACCGTGCTAGGGCAATTTATGTACACCCGTCTAGCCATAATTGGGTCACCGAATGGAGTAGAGAATGAGAAAGGTTCTGACAGAGTTTATAGATTAACACTAAATTTGACTGCTATGTAAAGTTACGAAGGAAAGATTAGCCCCTGTACCTAACAATTCATAAACATCAAGGTCAAAGACTCGTTACATACCCGTGACTACATCAGGAGAACCTTCTTGATCCTTGCGAGCCTGAAGAGCATAGAACCTGTTTTGGCATTGACCGCCACTTGTACCAGATGAGTTACCCTGTTGAGTCGGGTGATTTGTTGGTGTTGCTGAAGTTGTAGAGTGATTTTTACCATTATCACCTCCTTGACCTTGTCTAGAAGGAAAATCCTTCAACCGGTGACCAGACTGAACGCACCCAAAGCATCATTCCTTTCCTGCGAGGCACTCACCTGGATGATTTTTACTACAATTAGGGAAAGTGGGGTAAGTCTTTGTGCCTAAAACACTCCCCTAAGACTTAGGGCCTGTTGACCTAACCTTTTGATCATACTTATTCTTGAAGGATGGAACACTAGCTCATAAAGGGGCTAGGGTTGAAACTTTCTACTGACTCTGCGAGTGATTTCCACCACTCGACTTTTGCTAAGAATAGTCATAGTTCCCAGTCCTAGCCTTCTTATTATCCTTGGCTTGTTCCCTAAACTTATCACCCTCAACCTTCTCAGCATGATTCATAAGCTTAGAGATGTTCATATTTCCTTTAACATAGCATTTATGCACTCCGTTCTCACCAAATCTGTCACTCCATACAAAAACTTATTAATCTGATCTCTAGAGCCAACAACCATTTGAGGAGCATACCTAGAGAGTTGGTTAAACCTGAGCCCATACTCTTGGACACTCATGTTACCCTGCCTTAAGTTCATGAATTCCTGGGCTTTTGCTTATCTCATCTATAATAGGAAAAACCTTCCCAAAAAGGTCTAACTAATGCAATCCCAAGTAATAGAAGTTGCATCTGTACTCCTATTTTCTTTCGACTGAGTGTACCAGATATGAGCAACACCTTTCAACTAATATGATACAAACTCAACCGAATCATTCCCAGCTATTTGCATCACATAAAAGATTTTCTTGATCTCATCTAAGAATTTTTCGGGATCCTCACTAGTTTGTGATACTAAGAACACAGGCGGATTAATCCTAACAAAGTCACGAACCCTTGTTGTTGATGATACACCATTAACATTAATAGGAGCTTGAACCCGCTGATTGTTCTAGTTGGCGACACTCTGAGACAATATCTGAATGGCATTCATTGAATTCAGCATTAGAGACTTCTTGATTTGGGACTGGAGGAGCTGTTTTTGCATTCCTGGCATTCGTAGTCCCGGCATTAGCTTTATGAGGAGACATGATCTTAAATGCAGAACGTCAAGTTAGAATGGAACTAGATCATACCTTACGCACGATAAGAGTTATAAGAAAGTGAAGATTTTCCTAAAATACTTCATAGCCTCCCTCCCATTAGATGTGGTGCACTTCACACCAATGAAAATGACTCTACTTAGTGCGGCTTTTAAGATATTCAAGGACTCTTAAACCTAGCGCTCTAATACCAAGTTTTGTCAAACCCCGAGCTACCCCGAGATGCGGACACGGGTCTTAGGACCACAAGTGATCCCAAGCTAACCCTGAAGGCATGATCATGAGCATATTAAAAATAATAAACTGATGCAGAAGCTAAATAATTAAAGATTAAAATATGGGGAATACTCATATGTTACAATTTAGATATATGAAAATTGATGAGTTTAATACAAAGAAGTTATTAACTCAATACTAAGCTAAAACTAACTATGTTTTAAAATTGCCTCTAGCTGACTAGAAATGCAGGGACAAGCCCCAACTAAGGCTAGAAAAAACTGAAACTAAAGGACTAAAATACTAGAAATAACTCATGAATATTGTCCCCGGAGAATGAGGACTCATCACTGATTCTGTTGAAGTGGAAATCAGGAATCAACCTAAGCGTGATCTAGATGCTGAGAACCTGAACCTACATCATGAGAAGATGTAGTGCACGTATGCGTCAGTACTTGAAAGGTACTGAGCATGTAGGATAGAGTCAAGCTAAAATAAAACATAACAGAACAAGCACAAAAGAAAGTATATTTTTTTGAATATGATATATTAAATTCTAAGATAACTTGATGCAATGACCAAATTTATAACATGCTGAGACTGAATACTAACTGAACTGTAAATGTGGTCAATGCAATAGAGTCTAACTAAACTTTGGGAGCTACTAATAGCCGATAATAAAACAACATGAGCTAAATGTGGAGTTGGTGTATACGCCCCATCAAGAGGACCCAATATACCTTTCCAAGGTATAGAAGCATGTTGGCATGATTACTTAAATCATGCCACATAGGGGACTTACAACCTACTTGGCTAGTAGTTCAGGGACTATTTGGGTACTCTGAACCCTAGTCCAACTCAGTATTATGCTACTCCCAATGAATTAATTGATTAAGACATTATGACTGAATTTCTGTAAATACTGGATATCTCAAAACTGAACATGCAAACTCAGAACGCAAAAATTAATCTGATAATTATGCATTAATAACTGAGGCATGTATATCTCAAGTAACTGAAATATCTGACCTAGCATGTGTAATTCAAGAACTAAAGAAATACATAGCTAGGGTTATGAAATTAATGCGATAAACTTAATAATAGCATTACAATCTGATTTGGAACATATATCTAACCAATTCATGATGATCTGTTGTAATTCTAGAAACCCTAGGTTTATTCGTGATAAGAGAATCAAGAATTGACTTAAAACTACGGATCTAATGGGTGAAAGGAACCCACTAGCGAAATCCCACATACATGGTGATGAAATCCACGGAGAAATCATTAAATTTCAGGGCTAGAACTAATGAAACCTTGTTGTTTTCTTGAACTAGGGTTCTTGAGCATTTTCTCCTCTCTTGCTTCTAATTTTCTAAGTATTTATTTATGATTTTGACTTATGTAAGTTCGTGTTATGTTTCTAGGCTTAAACTAACTAAAATCTCATGATTTAGGGCTTAAATGAAGTATCTTAGGGGTTAAATGAATTAGGAAAAGACCAAAAGACCCCTGAAAATTCTGTTGTCGTACCAATCGACGACCTGGACTGACGGGCCATCATTCAATCGACGGTCAGTTGTTGGGTCTGCTGGGCAGGCCTTTACTAAAATGGGCATAATGTTTTACTCGGAGGTCGGAGTTTAACAAACTCGGTGGCTATGGAAATATAATTCAATTATCTATCATACCATAGGTCATGGAGAACCTAATTCATTTTGCGATAACAGTTATGACTCATTTTAAGTTGAACCTATCTGTAAATTCCCCCTAACTAATAGCTAACCTCATCTACGATCAGACCTATGGACCGTAGATCGAACGGCAGTCCATGCTGGTTATCGTAGTTTATTTCTTCGGAGGCTAGGTAACTTGAGTCTGAATTCACGGACACGGACTACTGACCGTAGTCTAGCTTACGGAACATAGGTATATTCGTGTATTGACTCTTAGTTGATTTTTTGGGCTTAGTTTTGGGGGAGCTTAAGTGGAAAACGAAGATACATAGTACAGGTCATAGATCAGACTACGGTTCATCGAAGGTAACCGTCGATTGCACCTGCATATTTCTGAAAAGCTTATTGCTGGTTTGTTTTAGATACGTGGTGTTACACCCACGTCCTCTAAAGACATCTGGCATATAAAGGTAGAGTACACTAGGGAGGAGGCAGATATGAGGAGAGCAGCTCCAATGTATGCATTCCCGGAGGTTGATGTTAAGTCGATACTTGCAGAGGTGTCTATGCCTACTCCAGCTTCCAGGCATTTAGCTAATCCCATTTCCACTTCCTCCGCGTTCCGGGTTCATCTACTACTTCGTATCCCAACAGGATTACTCAGATCATGATCTGTAAGATTGAGCACATAGACTATTTTTGCTGATGTAGAGGCTACCCAGTAGGAGATTGAGGTACGTTGGATGATTGAGAGGGTCATCCTACTTGTATTAATACCCCTCCAAGAATCTATTGACACTCTCATGGCGAGAGTAGAGACTTGTGAGAGTTGATATGGGGATACTTTAGAGGTGATGGCTATGAAAGTCGCGACTGGTGAATTGAGAAATGATGTGGACTACTTGAAGTCCACGGACTTTACTTCACTTTTGGAGGTAACTGATGATATGTATGCCCTAAGTAGTTGAGATTCTTCCGGCCAACACGGGAGATGTGTCGATGGATGATGTGAGTTTATGAGTCAGAGACAGAGACATATGACAAACAATTAGAGGTGCGAGAGGAGACCATCAATGGAGACATGTCAGACCTAGAGGAGACCATTGTATAGTTGGTTTTTCATATATCGCTGATAGAGACGTCCATGGCAGGCCCTAGTGGAGCTAGTGATGCTAATATTACATCAGGCACTGATACCCAGGATTAGAGTGATGCAACATGCATTGATTCCCCAACATATGGAGTGACTGTGAGACAAGGCCCTTCTTTACCTCCCTCTCTGTAATTTTTATTGGCATTTAGTTTTTATTCTGTTGCATTTGATAACAACTGCATTTTTTGTTTATGGTGGGGTGAGGTATTTCCATACCTACCTATTGTGACTACATATTTTGTATACATTATATGGTTTTTGTGTTTAATTTTTTTTTTTGATATTGTCTTGTGGATTATTGAGCGTGTAGATCCTTAGTGTGAATGCAAATCGATTTTGACCCTTCTGATAAAGTTTACCACCTTTTGTGGCTGATTGTGGTTATTTTTGTGAAAATTTGAATATCGCTCATGATCAATACCGGTGAATTGAATAGTTCTCTTAATTGAGTAAAAATCAATGTGCAGTATGATGGGGCCGAATGAAATACCTTTTTGCATCTCGTTGTAACTAGCCGATTATTAAATGAGTCTCTTGTGAGGAACATTGCACACTAGCAAAAGTGTGGAGTCTTGTTTGATGGTTGTGTCAATGACTTGTTTGGTGATCTTTCTTCGAACATTGTGTGATGACAGCTAGAATTTTTGTCGTTGGTCTGGTTGACAAAGTGATGAAAACTCTTGAAATGATATTAGGTAATAATTCTGAAAAGTGAAACAATTTGATGATATATCTCTTTTTAACCAACCTTCTGATTGTGTCAACTTTTCTTGACCCTGTTTAAGCCTATTCATTTTCTTGGAAGAAACTTGATCCAATTGTAACCCACTTAATCCATTCACCTATAATCCTCGGTTTGTTTGAATATACAACTTAGGATTTTATACAACTTACGCCAAAAGCCTAAGTTTTCTCCTAAGTTGAGGGTGTGATAAAAAGAGGAGGAAAATCAAGAAGTGTGAAGAAGTCCCCCTTGATCCATGGTTTTGAAAAAAGATGGAACCCCTCCATACAAACAAAAAGGGAATGAAAATAAGAATGAAAACATTGTGAATAAATTGTGAAAATTCAAAAGAAATGGGGTGTCTAGTATATCATTGGAAGTGAACAATTGGGTGAATTTTGAGCATGAGTGAAAATGCTGAAGAAAGGAAGGAAAAATGAATGTCATGCCACATTTCACGAGGATAGGAGCCACTAAGCCTAAATGACCATAGCTTTACACTCAGCCTTATCACATACCTTTAAAAGACCTTTTTGATCTTGAGTGAGGTAAAAGAAATATTGATTGAAAAAGAAGGGTAAACCTATAGGTGAAGTCATGCATTGATTAGAAAATAAGGACAAACCTATCGGTGAAGTCATGCATGTGTTCATCTTTGTGAATGTGAGATGTGATTATGGAGCTAAAAATTGTTCAAGAATTGTGTGTGAATATGTAATCATCTTTGTTGTGAGGGAATTTGAGTACCTTTGTTGAGCTTTAACTTTCATTTGAAGCAAGTATTGTGAACTTGAGACTCATTGAAAATTGTGAGTCACAACTTGAATCTTTCAGTGCACAATTGATTCTGGCATGAGTAAGTTGAATCTTGTTGTGTGCATTCATGATTTAGTCTTTTGTAGAACTGCTTAAGAAATCTTTTTTGAATTGATAAACTTGAGTTTTATTTGAGTAAAAACAAAAGTTTAAGTTGGGGGTGATGATGAGTCGGAGATTTGGACTCATTTAGGGCTTTGTTTGAATAGAATTAGTGTCTTCAAATGCTTAATTTGTGCTAATAACTGATGTAATACCCTTTCTGGTATATGGATTGTGGAAAAAAGCAAGACACAAACAAGCAAAAAGAAACAAAAAAGGCTGAAATGATGAATAAAGAAGGTCTGGTGACCGTCAAGTTCACTTGGTGAATCGCCAAATGGATATTTGACCTCATAAAGTTACATTGTGCCAAAATCTAAATGAAAGAACAAAGTTGCCGATGACAAAGAGCAGTCGGGGGATCGCCGAGTGATTCCGTGAAGCCAAGATATATCGCCCAAAGTTACATACCTGGAATATGTTGAATACCAAGGCAAAAGGGCATTGGAATAGACCAAAGGCAGCTCACAGAGTGGTTCGGCAAGCCCGACTTACTTCTCTGAGTGACTCTTTATAGCACATTTTTGGTGACTATAAACACATTTTGAACATTTAGTTTAGCATAAAAAACTTTTTAGAAAAATATAATATTAAGTTTTGAGCACCTGGAGATAGTTTTTCTCTAGTTTTTCCTTAGCTTTGAGGGATTTAACAAATTGACTTTTGAGAAATAGGAAGTGGGTCTTTGAGATTCTTCGAACTGGGGCATTGTAAGGACGAATCTACACATACCAGTGGATGGATAATCAATTTGGTAATTATTTTTACCTTTTTTATAATGTCTAGCTAAAACCCCAATTCTTGGGGTGTGATCATATGATTATGGGTTGATTTAATTTATGGGTATTTTTAATTGTTAGTTTAAATACTATTTAGAAGTAATTTTAATCAGCAATTGTGGTTTAATTTAGGAATTGTAGTTACAAATGTAATTCCAGATTTGTGTTCTTGGCTTGCTCGTGAGGGAGGTTTTAGAACCAAAGTTATTGGTTGATGGTCAACGGGTATTTGGTTGACCTGGGTTCAGCTGAAGAGAGTGAATTCTAAACTCAATCCCACACACTTATCTTGAGAGAGTGAATGGAGCAAGGTGTGGCTTGCTCTTATTTTTCATGCTTGTTGATGTTCGAGAGAAATCACCTGATTCGGGATAAATTGTTCAAGAGAAATTTTACCTCCCTTATATCCTAGCTTACTCACTGATATCTATCTATTCACTAATAGTTGCAATTAACTTTACATCTATAATACCTTATAATCGATCACATCCAAAGAACCGTCTCATTATTGTTAATTTTCATTGATTGTGACTCTTTGTAGTTACTAATCAAAACTAACACCCCCATTTGACATTCGTGTCACCCCTTATTTGAATGATGTCTTTATTTGATAACTTTTATTCCTATGACTTATTTGACCATGTTCATATATCCCAATCTAATCTAAAACATGTATCTCTCCCTATGGGATTCTACCTCAACTCATTTAGTTTAGTTTTATACTGACAATGATTGTTGATACATCGAATTGGATAAAGTATCCTTAAAACATTATTCATGTTGTTGAAAGGAAATTCACACACACACACACACCTATGTATGAATATGATATGTAGAATGATTCTAGGTTGAAAGGCTTGCTCACGTAAAATAAATCAAAGCATGTTTAGTTATGTTATTTTGAGGTTGTGTCATGAAACACCTTTATGAATACCTTGCACTAGTATCATAGAATACTTGCATGGTAGCATGAATTGGTAAGACAAGACCACTTTATGGTAGCATGAGTAAAGTAGCTCATGGTAGCCTTGTATTGAGAAATCATACTCTCCTAAGGGGAGCTTACATTAGCATCATTGAATTCTTGCATGGTAGAATGCCAAACCATTTCATTGGTAGCTAGAATGGTGAAATAATATATTTCGTTGTATAGCTTGGACTTGCATGATAATATGTTTTCCATGGTAGCTTGGTCTAATCCGAAATGGTAACTATTCCTTGGTAACTTGTTCTAACCTAATAGGGTGCTATTCTTTGGTAGTCTAGAATGATAAATAGAAATCATTGATAAATGATAGCCTAAAGTAGTACATAGCATGGGTTGGATTATGGGGTCTTATTCATGATTGCTTAGGTATAACTTGAAGCTTTTTATGAATAATTTCTCTTATACGTTGTAGGTACAACTTGGATTGAGTAATAGTACTTTCCCACGGTATCTTGAACTAGCATAAGGTAGTGTTTCCTTGGTAGCTTGAATAGGTAAATTATTACCATTCATGAGTGATGACTTATCTTTTACTAGTATGAAGGTATTATTCCATGAATAACAAGAATCACTAAAGGATAACTAGTCCCTAATTAAATGGCTTGTTTATGATGAAACTAGATTACTTAAAGGAGCTATTGTAAGTATGTTCTAATATGAGCCTATATGATATATGCTTAGCTTGGATAGTTGCTATAGTTGCCTTGCTTGATATGTTGGACTAAAGGTAAAGGTTCCCTTCTCTATGAGAGTAAGCTAATGATGAGATCGTACGATGGTCAGTATGATTATGATGACCTAAAAGTGGTACTTAGTGTGGATGTGATTATGTGATCTTATCCATGCATTGCACAAGTATGCTTTGAAGTTACTTGAGGAGTAAGTTATCTTATGGTATGAAGAACTAAGGGTTGACTAATGCTTATATGATGCCTATGTGATGCCTATGACTATGTTATTGTCTCTTATACTTATAGTTTATGTTTCATGAATTATCTCTTATGATTATGGCATAAGACTTATGTTGACTAACCCTTATGTTATGCTCTTATGATGTTATGCTAGCTATAATATTTAGAACTTTTGAACAAACACATACTTTTGCCTACATTCTCATTAAATGTAGGGTCAGACGATTTTGAGTTCCATGCATCTCCGAAGATAAGTTTCTAGTAAATCAAGAGTTGAAGAACTGGCGAGTCCTCGTAGCATCAAGGATTTGATCACTATTCCTTTTATGTCTTTCTTTTATGTTTTAGACAATTGTCTGTGCATAGTCCCTAAGATGTTCATGTTCTAGATGGTTAGAGACTAGTGTAATAAGATTTCCTCTTCCTTTTATGAGACTTGTATTGCTATGAAAATTATTTTAGATTTCCGCACTTTAATATTATCTTATATTATGATATTTTGAGGGCTTGTATGACTCCTTCAGGGGTCGAGTGCGCCATATTACATCTAGGGTGTACCCCTGGATCATGACATGCTTTGTTGATAGATAGTATGAAAAATAAATGCTCCACGATTTAGTCTACCCATCCCATCAAAATGATGTAGTTAGGAAATCAAATGAGGTAGGTGGTTAGAGATCGAAAGATCATTATCATAATATCAACCCTATAGATCAGTAATTTGATAACCATAAGAAATTTATGAAAGATATGTGATACATGAATCCTTAAACATGTTGCGAGCCCTTAAATTGTCCCTTTATTGTTTAAGCACTGAAATTGATGTTGTTCATTGTTAGTTTATTTTAATGTTTTAATTATTTGAAATCGTAGTATAAATAGAAAATACAAGTTTTTTGAAACACACTCTTTAATTTTAGAATTAGTTCAACGAAACATAAACTGATCATAATTCCTTTGGGTTTGACAATTAGACTCTGAAAGAGTCATTTATTACTCTTACGACCACTTACACTTGCATGCGCAATTGGGAGCAACAAACGACATACTAAAAATTTGGTTGACTTTAAAATTTCACGTGTGCTGCATAAGTTTTGACTGTGTGAGTAACATATATTATTTAAAAATTATGTCAAAAGTATTATAAATTACAATAAAAAAACAATATCACATGTGCCACAAATATTATTTGAAATGTATGTTAATAATAATATAAAAACAATTAACAACAATATATTTTTAAAAATATAGTGGATTGTCCTAATTTTATGTGTCACATAATTAAAATAAATAAAATAATATATATTAGGTTCGGGCTTACCCGAAGTTTTGTATCTAATAACTCCTTATAATAATGGATTATTGACTTATTGAATGGATAAAATTAATGTTATTTGTAGTTCAAAAATATAGGTATGATGATTACTTTATGGAGAAATTTTTGTGAGGAGAATATTTAATTGTTTTTTTTAAAAAAATAATTATTAATACTTGTATTTTATGATGTCAAAATCTGAATTTATAAAGGTATTACACCAACTCAAAGTACTAAAATTAGTATGCCATAAGACTAGTGTAAAATATTATAAAACTAAAAAAAATAATATTCACCACAAATATGATTTCCCACACGATTGCTACGACCAAGGAAGACCCCTTCTCAACATAACTCTCCTCTCTTTCCTCTTGATCTTGCACATTTATGAAAAAACAAAACCAAAAAATGATTCAAACAGACAGGAAAGGGGAAGAGTTTTTTGCAAACATCATCTTATATCAAAACTTCCTCTTTCTTAGATCTGTTGGTTTATGTAGAGATTGATTTGTATGAAAAAATCAATGAGAACATTGTGTCCAAATTTGGGGAAAAAAGATGGGTTGGAAACAGTATTGGAGGTCCCAATACCCGAGGAGATGTTTGAGAAATTGAGTAGCAATGGCAATGGTGCATTACAATGGAAGAATATGCGTAATCTTATGAGGGCTCAAACTACAGACAAATATTCTTCACAACATGCCGCTCTTGATCAATTTATGTTTTTGTTTAAAATCGTTGGCTCTGCTCTTGTCCCTTTTCAGGTTCAATTGGACCCTACTGTTAAATTGCCTCTTAAGGTAATTAATTAATGAGAAAATGACATAAATAACATAATTTTAGGGATAAATGACCATTTGTGCATTATAAGTTTCTAATGACCAAAATCCCTTAAAAATATACAAAAACATGGATACATAATAGGTCTCATACAATAAAAAGGTGGCGGATACATTATATATTTTTTGTCACATTTTTGTATCCGCCTCATTTTTTGTCACATTTTTGTATCCGCCTCATTTTTACATTTTTTTATCCGCCTTATTTTTTGTCATATTTTTGTATCCGTCTCATTTTTACATTTTTGTATCCGACTCATTTTTTATCACATTTTTTGTATCGCTTTATTTTTTATCATATTTTTGTATCCGCCTAATTTTTTGTCACATTTTTGTATACGCCTCATTTGACTTAAAAATGAGGTATTTTAGGTATTTTTAAAACTAATAGGGGATAAGGGTAATAAATGAACTTAAGGGAGGGATTTTTGTCATTTTTCCTTGAATTAATTAATTATATATTTTAAGAACATTGTAATTGATTTTTCTTGTAAAATTATATTTTTTATTGATAGATGATCAAATATATATATATATATATATATATATATATATATATATATATATATATATGATCATCACAAATGCTTAGATCATGAATTGTAATATGTTATGATCAGGAGGATTCTACTGCTAAATACATAGTACAACAATATGTAGCAGCATGTGGAGGGAAAGCCGCATTGAATTCAGCAAATAGCATGTGTGCAGTAGGGAAAGTTAAGATTTCTACATCAGACATGCATCAAAGTGGTAGCAACGACAACTTGAAATGCCACTGTGAGGTTGGAGCTTTTGTGTTATGGCAAAAGAACCCTGACCAGTGGGTTTTAGAATTGGTTGTTTCAGGTTGCAAGGTATGTGCAGGAAGTAATGGTAAGGTTGCTTGGAGTCAATCTTCCTCTAACTCTAGTGCTTCAAAAGGTCCCCCAAGACCCCTTAGAAGGTTTTTCCAGGTACCAGCCTCCCTTCTCTTTATACACACATTTTGATGCTCCAATATATATATATATATATATATATATATATATATATATATATATATATATATATATATATATGTTCTGATACGTATGTTGATGAACAGGGTTTGGACCCCAGATCAACAGCGAATTTGTTCTCAAATGCTATTTGTTTTGGAGAGAAGACTATTAAGGATGAAGAATGTTTTATTCTAAAATTGGAATCTAGTATTGAGATGCTCAAGGCTCAAAGTACGACAAATACAGAAGTTGTCCATCACACAATATGGGGCTACTTCAGCCAAAGAACCGGTCTTCTAGTTCAATTTGAGGATACAAAACTAGTAAGATTAAAGTCAGCAAAGGGGGATAGCAATGTGTTCTGGGAGACAAGTATGGAATCTATTCTTGAAGATTATAGATATATTGAAGGTATCAACGTTGCTCATAGTGGCAAAACAGCAGCAACAATTTATAGATATGGAAAGAATATAGATTATAGAGCAAAAATTGAAGAGACTTGGTTCATTGAAGAAATCGATTTCAATATATTTGGTTTGTCAATGGAGTGTTTTTTGCCTCCTGCTGATGTAAACAAGCAAACTGAATTTGAAGACGAAGCGATCGCTTGCTAGCTTATCTCAACCTTTTTATTGTAATATAACTAGGTAGGATCTTAACTTTTTTCTTTTTAATTTACGATCAGGTGTATACGTTAATTATCAATTCTTTCTTTCAAAAGTTTCACTTCTTCATCATGTTGTTTAATGAATTTAATCAAAACACACTAGTAACTTTAAGGTTTACGTATTAGTTGTTAGATTTTCTCTGTTAAACTTCTTACTTTTATTAACTAATAAAGAATTGATCTTTGTTTTCTTTTCATATCTCCTCCTAATATGCTTATTAAATCACCTGAACAAAAACACTTCACAAAATGGAATCCTAGTTCTTTTGAAAGAGTTATTTTTAGATAATAACTGAAACACGTGTGGGCATATGCACCGAATCATACTCCAAACCATTTCCATAATGAAGTAGGTGATCACATATGAATGTAAAAAACCAAGGTCGAATAACACAAGATACACGTTCGATAGCGCCCATATCAAAAAGTTCCATTCTTCTGAATCCGTATCTTTGATTTTTAGCTACCCACAACCAATCGGTCTGGTCCATATTACAATCGCCGATATAGTAAATTTATAAAAACCCCACATACTTCTCACATGACTCCACTGAACTCAACACTCTTAAGACTAATAAAACATCATAGCCGCACTGACCATTTTATTTTATCTCAAGTTGTCACTAGTGTTAACGTTTTTTTAGCAAACACATTGTTGCCTCAAAAAAAATTGAACTTAGACTATTTCTCTTTTCATTTGAGCATGCAAGGAAAGATATGGGTCCCATCCAATGCTGATAACACAAATTCTCAATCTCATGGGGTTCTCCCATTGAGATAAAGTTATTTAATCACGTCCAATATCAGTTGCACACAACCTTTCACCTACCAAGTTTCAGCTGCCATTCAAACCATTATATACGTAATGCAAAATTTTAGAGAAATTCTTGGTCAACCCAATAATTTTGTATACTATGAGCACATATCATCTATTTACTATTTACTGTCTATGTAACACATCACATCAATCTATAAAGTCCCATCAACATAGTAATATCAATCCAACTCGAAATTCTTAATAATTATGTAAAATTGTATCACATTCTATAGTACATCCATAAGTCAGATACCATAATTTGAGGAATCTAATGATAACATGGGCAGCATGGATGACACTAACATTAGTGACACACCCCTCAAGACCATTCACACGGAGTCAAGCAAAGGATCTCCAAGGCCTACAAGCAATGTTCATGAAAAGGGAAGCATTAGATGAGATTGAATGTCACCAAAGAAGGACATACAATGTGTTTACATTACATCAAATTTAGAAGGAAGAAGGAAAGAGGCTATGTGTGCAAATGGCCATTTCATGAATTCAAGAATTCACAAAAGAAGGCAACCAAACAAGGCCCTTACCTCATTAAGGGCAAAATTGTCAACGAAGTGTCTTCTTTATTTCCTTAGTATAAATATTAGTATTTTATCATTTTGCAAGACTTAGACTATGTTGCATATTGACTCTTAAATTGTAGTATCTTCTTAGTGTCTAATTAGTGAGTAAATTAGGGTGAATCTTGGGATTGCTAGTTAACTTCTTGAGTTTGATTAATCTAAGTGTTACTCATTTGTGATTCTTAGTTTCATTTAAATTATTCTTCCTTGGGTTAAATTTAGGTTGTTGAAGTCAATTGGGATGTGAGGGTTTTAGTCCCTTGTTGCCCATAATTTCAATAACTTGAATTAATCCACATATCTTTTATTTCTTTGTGTCTTTCCTTGTTTGATCATTATCATTTGGTATCAAGAGCCTAGGTTTAGATCTGTTCTTACAAATCTAGTCTTGGGTTGAAAAAAAAATCTGATTTTTTTTTGTTTTGTTGTTTTTGACACTAGATCCTTGTTCCCTAGTGTATTTTCAGTCTAGGTTTCAAATTTTGTTCAATTTGGAGTTGTAGAAGTGAAGTTGCCATTTAAGGGTTTCAAGCTTTTCAAACTTTTCCAATTTTGAAAGTGGGTCTTTTGATAAAGGAGAAATTGGAGGCTAATAATTAGTGGGCTTTTTTCTCTTAGTTGAATAGAAGAAATTCCTAAAATTTGAGCCAATTTCGAGTTGATTTGAGTGTATTAGGGTGTAGTGTGTGTTCTTAGTGTTTGAAAAGAAAAAAAAAGAAAAAAAAATTTGAAAAAAAAAGAAAAAAATATATATTTTCCACGTGGACTGACATATCAGCAGCCACATCAGACGCCATTTGCCACGCCAGCGCCACATGACATTGCATCAGCAGCCAGTGCAGCAGAGACCAGCCAACAAGGCCCAGACGCCTAGTCAACCCGTGGGGCTCACTTTCAGAGGCTGAAAATTGCAGGTTTTCCCTTGAAAGCCCAAAAATATTCTAAGTATGGGGAGTTTTTTGGACCTAGAAATTTTTCTAAGTGTCCAAACTTCGTGATTTTTTTTCCTATCATTTTTCCCTTCAATTCCTCAACTAATTAACAATTAATTAACATTTTTAATTACTTGTTAACTAGTTTTGATCATCAAATCATCCAATCAACATCTTACAAGTGATGAACTTTTTTGAGGCTTGAAATTTTTCGAAGTGTCCAAATTCACTTCTTCTTCTTCTAAACTCATTTTCCTTCTATTTTTCAACTATTTAACAATTAATTAACATCTTTGATTACTTGTTAACTAGTTTTTAATCATCAAATCATTTCTTTGATCCTTCAAATTTAACAAGTAGTAATTCTTCTACTTCTGTTACTTGGTTTATTCTGAGTCCGAATCTTTTGGTACTTCTTTATTCTACTTTTCTCATCTTAATTCGTTGATAACCTTCTTGATTCAAGTCCGTTAGTTTTTTTTTCTTTTGGGTCATCCTTCTTTCAAGAGTCACAAGGTGAGTTGAGAGTTACATACAAGTGAAGTGAGGCTTTTGCTACTAACCTCGTTTGTTGAGTTTTGTAGGTATCATGTCTAATACAAGTCCAATTGGGGAAAGCTTGGAGAACATCATGGAGGTTCTCGCCAACATCTCTAAGCAAGTAGCAGAAATGAATGGAAGGATGGGAGGTATGGAGGAAAGGTTGGTACGGGTAGAAAATGAGAATAGAAGGAAAGCAATTCAACCCGAAAATGAGGATATAAGGAGGACGTCGGTGCATTCCACCACCCTTACTCCAGAACAAGCTCGTAATCTATGTTCTCCTCCACAAAGCCGTACCCGAAACTACCAACGCCCGACTTTCCAAAATCCCAACCCTCCAAACCACCTAAGACAGCCTACACCACATCCAAATCCACAACCCTATCACCCACCACAAGAGAATCTTCCTTTTGTGGCCAATCAAGTCCAATACCAAACTCCATTTCGAAATGATTCAAATGCATCTTTTCATGAAAACTACACATCACATTTCCAAACTCCCAACCCTCCAAACCACCTAACATAGCCTACACCACATCCATATCCACAGCCCTATCACCCACAACAAGAGAATCTTTCTTTTGTGGCCAATCAAGTCCACTACCAAACTCCATTTCGAAATGATTCAAATGCATCTTTTCATGAAAACTACACATCACATCCACAAAATGCACCACAAATGCCCTACCAAGACTACGAATACCAAAATCCTCTCTATGATGAGATTAATGAGGAGTTCAATAATGATGAGTTTTGGGGTAGAGATGGAAATGGAGTACAAAGGGAAAGAGTAAGACCTCTGGACTTGGGGTGGGACCAAGGCAGGGGAGATCAAGATAGGATGGGATATAGAGGAGATAGGATGGGATATAGAGGCGATAGGATGGGAAATAGAGAAAATAGGTTCAGGGAGAGGAATGATCAAGATAGGGGCTTGAACACTATCAAGGTCACACTTCCAAGGTTTAAAGGAAGTAGTGACCCTGATGAGTTCTTGGAATGGAAAATTCAAAGTGAGTGGATCTTTCTCAAAAATAATATCTCGGCAACTTTGAAGGCGAAGTATGCTCTCACGCAATTTGAGGGGTACGCATCAACTTGGTGGGAGTCCAAGAGGAGGGAAAGGGAGAGTCATCATAACTATGAGTTACCTACTTGGCAAGATTTGATTACACTTATGGAGTTGAGATACTTGACTCCAAACTACTACCAAGAGGTGATCAAGAAGGTGTACATGTTGAGGCAAGGTATCAAAAGTGTGGAAGAATATTATGATGAGTTTGAGAACTTGCGGATGAAGTCTAAAATCGAAGAGAATGTGAAATGTACTGTAATACGATTCGTGGCAAACTTGAGATATGACTTCTTGAAGCCCTTGAAGCTTAAGCACTATGAGAATCTTGAAGCGGCTTTCCATGATGCCTCAAAGGTAGAAGCAGATTTGAAAGAAGAAAAGTCATACAAGACCAAAAGTTCTTTAACTTCCACATGGATCAAAGGTCGAGATAATTGGAAGACGACATCCAGGGAACAAGCTAAAGGTGGAGGTCAAGATAACCAAGTCAAGCTTGATTACAAATCCAAGGCAACAGAGCAACCACAAGGAGGTAACTATGTTAAACCTAACTTTTCTCAACCCTCTACAATTCAATCTTTAGATGTCAAGGGAGGGGACATGTTGCTAGTGAGTGTCCAAATAGAAGAACAATTGTTTCTCTTTGTGATGGATATAAGACTGAAGATGAAGATGAGGAAGAAGAAAAAAATGAGGGAGAGGGAGATAGGGGTGAAGGAGCGGAAGGTGCTTCAGGGGATGAAGAAGAAAGGTTGGATGAGAGGGTGAATTTTGCTTGCTTCATGGAGAAGGGAAAGTCTCTGATAGATGATGATGAAGACCTAAACTTGAATGCCAATCTTTCATGTGTTGTGAGTAGAATTGTGGGAGCCCTTGCAAAAGAAGAACTTGACCAAAGGGAGAATCTATTTCATGCTAGGTGCAGAATCCAAGATAAAGTGTGTTCCTTAATCATTGATAGTGGAAGTTGCACCAATGTGGTGAGTAGTTCCTTGGTGGAGCGTATGAAAATACAAATCAGCAAGCATCCTAATCCTTATAAGCTACAATGGTTCAATGAGAGTGGAGAGATAAAAGTCCTCAAACAAGAAAGTATTCGGTTTAGTGTGGGAAAGTATAATGAGGAATTTGTTTGTGATGTGTTCCCATGTTGGCATGTCACCTACTGTTGGGGAGACCTTGGCAATTTGATAGAGATGTTGTGCACCAAGGTAGATCCAACAAATACACTTTCGTGATTGAAGGTAAAAAGTATGTGCTTGCACCTCTCACTCCATATCAAGTGAGTGAGGACTATCAGGTTATGAAGGAGCTTGGGGAAAGAATAAAAGCCACGGAGGCAAAAGGTGATGGCAAAAGTTCCACCATCATTGCAAAAGAGGGGAGTGCCTTATCTAAAAATAAGAAGAACATGTGCATGATAGCAAAGCCAAGCAAGTGTTAAAAGGGTGTGGATGAGGAAAGCTTTCTAGTGTGCCTTGTCAACACAAACCTTTTGTTACATGCTAACCAAGATACTAGGACTTTGCCTAGTGTTATTTCTTCTCTTTTGCAGGGATATGATGAACTATTTCCAGATGAGATGCCCGCTGGATTACCACCCTTGAGAGAAATCGAGCACCAAATTGATTTTATATCGGGTTCACAAATTCCCAATCATCCAGCTTATAAAAGTAACTCGGCAGAAACCAAAGAGCTATCAAGGCAAGTGGAAGAGCTTCTTGAGAAGGGGTTGATCAAAGAAAGCCTAAGTCCTTGTGCCATACCAGTAATTCTTGTTCCCAAAAAAGATGGCACTTGGAGAATGTGTATTGATTGTAGAGCCGTAAACAAGATCACAGTGAAGTATCTCCATCCCATTCCTCGACTTTATGATATGCTTGATGAGCTATGTGGTTCTATTGTTTTCTCCATGATTGACCTTCGAAGTGGGTATCATCAAATTCGAATGAAACCGGGTGACGAGTGGAAGACAGCTTTCAAGACAGAGTTTGGGCTGTATGAATGTCTTGTGATGCCATTTGGATTGACAAATGCCCTAAGCACTTTCATGAGATTGATGAACCATGTTCTCAAACCTTTCATCAACAAGTTTGTTGTGGTGTATTTTGATGACATACTTGTGTATAGTAAGACAATGGAGGAACATGTATCCCATTTGAAACAAGTGTTTGATGTTCTACTATAAGAGCGTCGCATTGCTAACTTCAAGAAATGTTCATTTGGTGTTGTCAAAGTTGTGTTTTGTGGTTTTGTGGTTAGTGCAAATGTGATTGAGGTCGATGAAGAGAAGGTGGAGTCCATCAAGACTTGGCCGACCCCAATCAGTACAACCGAGGTAAGAAGTTTTCATGGGTTAGCAAGTTTTTATCGGCGATTTGTGAAGGGATTTAGTTCAATTGCTGCTCCTTTGACTGAAATGATCAAGAAAGATGTACCTTTTGTATGGGGTGAGGAGCAGGAGAAGTCTTTTCAAACTTTGAAATTGATGTTGAGTTCTGCACTTTTGCTCCAACTACCCAACTTTGATAAGGCCTTTGAAATTGAATGTGATGCTTCAGGTGTTGGTATAGGTGGTGTGTTGATGCAAGAAGGAAAACCATTAGCTTTCTTTAGTGAAAAGCTAAAAGAAGCTACACTCAAGTACTCCACTTATGACAAGGAATTGTATGCACTTGTGCGAGTGTTGGCTCCTTGGCAACACTACTTGTGGCACAAAGAGTTCGTGATAAGGACCGATCATGAGTCCTTGAAGCATCTTAACGGGCAATCTAAGTTGAACCAACGACATGCTAAGTGGGTTGAATTCATTGAAACCTTTCCATATGTGATCAACTACAAGCAAGGCAAGGAGAATGTGGTAGCGGATGCTCTATCAAGAAGGTTTGTGTTGGTCAATACCTTGGTTTCTAGAATGATGGGGTTTGAAAGCTTAAAGGGATTTTATTCTATGGATACCGACTTCAAAGATACCTTTGATAATCTTACTAAAGGGAAGCGAGTTGATAGGTACCAATTGGTTGATGGTTTTTTGTTCAAAGATGGTCGAGCATGCGTGCCCATGATCTCATGGAGAGAGTTATTTGTCAAGGAGGCTCATAGTGGTGGATTGATGGGACACTTTGGGGTACCAAAAACACTTGATATTCTTAAGGAGCAGTTCTTTTGGCCCAAGATGAAACATGATGTGGAGAGGATTTGTGGACAATGTCTAGAATGCAAGCAAGACAAATCCACGACCAGGCCCCAAGAAGTATACTCCTCTTCCTACTCCTAATGGTACGTGGATGGATATTTCTATGGATTATTGTTTTGGGACTGCCTAGGACTAAAAGAGGACATAATAGTATATTTGTGGTAGTGGATAGTTTTTCTAAAATGGCTCATTTTATTCAATGCCATAAATGTGATGATGCATCCCATGTAGCATATTTGTTTGTTATCAATGTGCTTAAATTTCATGGAGTCCCTCAAACTATTGTTAGTGATCGGGATTCCAAGTTTCTAAGTCATTTTTGGAAGAGTCTATGGGGTACACTTGGTACCAAACTTCTGTTCTCTACTTCTTGCCATCCTCAAACAGATGGACAAAGCGAAGTAGTAAACCGGACTTTTGGAACCATGCTTCGATGCATGATTAGAGGAACCCCAACTACTTGGAAAGACCGTTTACCCTTGATTGAATTTGCATATAATCGGTCTTTCCACTCCTCTATTAGAATGTCTCCATTTAAGGCCTGCTATGGTTTTAAACCTTTGTTTCCATTAACCATGATTCCTTTGTCTAGTGATGTTGTTGTGAGCCTAGATGCCAAGCAAAGGTCAAAAGAGATGATGAACATTCATTCCAAGGTCAAAGAATCCATTGAAAAGAACAATTCAAAGGTGTCCATTTGAAAGAATCGAGGGAGAAAGGAAGTGATCTTCAAACCAGATGATTGGGTGTGGGTGCATTTCCGAAAGGAAAGGTTTCCACAAGTACGAAAAGGGAAGCTAAGCCCAAGAGGAGATGGACCCTTTCAAGTAGTCAAGCGAATCAATGACAATGCTTACATGATTGACCTACCAAGTGAGTATAATGTCCATAATGTTTTTAATATTACTGATTTATCTCCTTGTGTTGTAGCTGATCCTTTAGATTCGAGGACGAATCATTTTCAAGAAGGGGAGGATGATAACATGGGAAGCATGGATGACACTAACATGAGTGACATGTACCCCTCAAGACCATTCACACGGAGTCAAGCAAAGGATCTCCAAGGCCTTTAAGCAATGTTCATGAAAAGGGAAGCATTAGAGGAGATTGAAGGTCACCAAAGAAGGACATACAATGTGTTTACATTACATCAAATTGAGAAGGATGAAGGAAAGAGGCCATGTGTGCAAATGGCCATTTCATGAATTCAAGAATTCACAAAAGAAGGCAACCAAACAAGGCCCTTACCTCATTAAGGGCAAAATTGTCAAAGAAGTGTCTTCTTTATTTCCTTAGTATAAATATTAGTCTTTTATCATTTTGCAAGACTTAGACTATGTTGAATATTGACTCTCAAATTGTAGTATCTTCTTAATGAGTAATTAGTGAGTAAATTATGGTGAATCTTGGGCTTGCTAGTTAACTTCTTGAGTTTGATTAATCTAAGTGTTACTCCTTTGTGATTCTTAGTTTCATTTGAATTATTCTTCCTTGGGTTAAATTTAGGTTGTTGAAGTCAATTGGGAGGTGAGGGTTTTAGTCCCTTGTTGTCCATAATTTCAATAACTTGAGTTAATCCACATATCTTTTATTTCTTTCTGTCTTTCCTTGTTTGATCATTATTATCTAACCCCACATAAATACAAAATCCTCTATACCTCACTAATTGTCACCCTAAAAAAACCAAACCTTCATAAAAGTCGTTGATAGATCCCTCATATCCTTTCACTAACACATTTACCCATCTCATCATTTGACTAACAACCCATAAAATTGTACCTCATACTCTAAACCTAAACCTTATGTGAATCAATTATTTAGACCCTTTAACAATCAAAAGAAACAAACTCTACGACCTTAGCAATACAACATCCTTTCAATTGCTCAATATCCAATGCGATCGATCATTTCTCACCTTACCAATCCATAACTTGATAAAACCTACTTCCACAATGTAGACTTACAATGAACAATTTGAATTTTTTATATTCAAACCATGTAAGCCAATTCCATTATCAAGCAATATCAGCTCATACACAGAGATTTTTATAAAATTGCATAACTTAGCGTATCCTTAATGGTCTCTCCATCTACCTTATTGTATCTTTCATTAGAATTTCAACTGTACCGGCTAAACAACTGGAAACCATACGAGAACTTATCCCTTCCCTAGAACCGAATGTATGTAGACTTCTTTCTAAAATCTTACCCAGTAGGATTTTAACCAATAAGATGAATATTTGACACTATTATTATAACTAGATCAAAGCAGATACATCCCACTAATTCTTTCCATTTATCACTCTATCGTCTTTCAATTCTATTTGAGTGGTGTCTCAACAGATCCTAAAAATTTCCATATGACCATGCTACTTATCAAATAGTAGCAAACCAAAATTTTAGATACCCATATGTCGTTGTCGTTATCGGTATTGCCATACCAAATCCATTTAACCAACAATGCTTACATATTGTTGCATCCTAGTCAGTATACATCTCGAAATCTTATTATTGTTATGCTCAATAGCAATTTCTATCATCTCAAAGTCAACCTTATATTAGACATGATATATTAAACCTAGATATACCAACCTAACCCAAAGAACTAACCCAATTTTATATGCACATACTTAATTAAATCTTCAAATGCCATCACACGCATATACCCACTCGACTTCCTTTACCCATAAGCTTTTGATGTGATATCGGTCCACTCCCTTGGAGGTTACGATGAAATAACCAGTTCTCATTTAGAATCCCTGGGATACTCTACACAACCTAAATACATTAATATTGTACTAAAGATTCCCCACTATAATCATTCTTATACACAATGCATAACTCAAGGGTCGATAGTAACAACCCAGCTGGTTTCTCAAACGCTAATGCAACATCGAATAAAATTATACAAGCATATGATACAATTGATGATAACTCCTTAAATAGTGAATATTCACACTTGATTATTCATGTATCATTTTCCATAAACTACTAGCACCACACCATGAAAGTTTGTTAGATCCAGCATTAGAACACATTATACCTACTATGAGGATCGTACCCAATCTCCCGCACATTTCTATTTATGAAATAGTTGTAAACATTATCATATCAATTTATTCTCTAGCCCAAGTAATATGCATTTTTCATAGATCAGGTCAATAGCAGAAGTAATAAAGTCCATAACTCTAACAAAGTAATTATCAGTATTGTTGTACTAATAGTATCATAACCCTCTCCTACACAAACTCAATCTATTAAACTATATTAGAGGTTCTTATGTTAATTGGTACAACACCATTCTCATCATTTAGCTAAGCAACCCATATATTTTACGAAACTTAACTATGTAGATTCAAAAGTTATAGTGTTCATTATCTAGTTGTCTCTTTAATCATTCCACTTCCAACTGTTAAACTACTCCAAATATCGTCTCTACCATAAAATTCATGTCTCTGCTAGGTAACTGACCTTATTAAACTTCTTCAGACCGTTGAACATTATGAATCTTACCACACATCATTTTCATAAGCTTATCAGTTTAATATTAGTATCAGATCTAACATCCAATCCATACACGAACCACCAATTTCTCATATGAAGAACAACACAAAGTCATCACTATAAGTTACAGAGAATATAAGGAAGCAATAAGAATCAGACTAGACCATGCACAATACAGATTCAAGAATTGAAGACTCTTCTAAAAAAGCCACCATTGTCTTCCGAAGATAATAGACTTGTCTTGTACGCACATGTGACCTATGAACCTCGGATTTTGATACCATTTTTCAGGACCCAAAAATGACCATGATGGCACTATCATGTGCCACCAATAACATTCAACCTAATACTCAAAACATAAAATTAAAATACAGAAGTATAAAAATATATCAAAGTTTTGTGACACGTCTAAAACAACTTAGCTTAAACTAGAGCCTAACATGTTTATCATGAGATTCTAAGGTCCTAAAATGGTTTATAAAGTGGTAATGAGGCAGTATCAAAAGATTTAGGTGAATTGGAAGCCAAACGTCAAGGGACGACTAAGACGTTCGACGACTAGTCACCTATGTGCCTCATGTGTTTTATGTGCTTATATGTGTGTGTAATGAGCTTATGAGGTCCATATATGAGTAATAATAGTGTTTATAGGCATTGTGTCAAGTTTCATGAAGTTTTGAGGTCAAACGTCTGTGACGTTCGAAAGGTTTGCCTTGAAGCAACCTTGTGTGTCTTAACATGTTTTGACAAGTTTTATGTGTTAGTTTTGGATGAAATTGATATGGGAGGTCCTAAACTTGTATACGATCATATTAGAGTTTAAATCTTCCAAGAAAACATCCCCAAGGACCAACCAAGGGTCCTTGAGGAAGGACCCATCTTGGTGGTCAAAACTGCCAAAGGCAGTCCCACCTACGAAGGCAATCAACGGTCTGTAGGCTGGTCGACGCCCCATAGGTGGAGGGCATTGGTCAAGAATTAGGCGTTGTTCCTGAGATTCCAAGGACCAGTCTCTGACCCAAACCACGGACCAACAGGACGGTGCGTTGGTTGGGTGACGCTCAGTAGGTGAACAGGCGTCGATGGTCTGTGTTACCTTGCAACTCACTGTTAAATGCAAGGGTGAATTGGTAAATACAACCCACGTCCATATAATTGTTTGGTCGGTTTCCTAAGGGTATTCAAGGTATTTTAAGTGGGTTTATAAGTCCTAACTACCTAGATGAAATCATTATTCTAAAATCAAAACCCCAATTCTCTAAAGAGCTCTCTAGAACTCCATTGAAGTCAAAATTCAAGGAAGAGCTTGGATCGAAGATTTGGTTGGTTATTCTTCATCAATTTCTTGGTTTAGATTATGTATGGTTTTTAATTCTATTCATAAAGGATCCAAACTTCAAAGTAATTTTCCAAGACTTTCTCAAAAGATAGATTTCTCACTTGTGATCTAGCCATGGGTTATTGCATAAAACGTTTGAATCATTGATTATTTATTTAATTGATGTTAGGTTGATGGTTTTAACCTAAAATCTTCATGAACCAATGCAAAATATAAACTCTTCAAATTGGGTATATTATGGTTGTTATGATCTTGTCTCAATGCTTATGAATTCTAATGTAGTTTTCTTTGGGCTTTTGAATGATGTAACAATTTTATTGGATTGATGTATAGGATATCTTAGACTGATAAATCTATATTTAATTGATCCATATTCATTGAGTATTATGATTTTTGTATTGAATTGATGATCATGGCTATGGGTAAGGGCCTTATGGTATTGTATTAGATGATTTAGCTATGGATTGAAGTGGTGAGAATGGATTGGTGGTACACTGTCCTAATTTTCTTTAATTTATGTAATGTAGGTATTGAATTCTGTTGTGATTTGTATGGTCCACTTATGGTGGCGGTGTTATGTGTTGTAATTGTGAATGATGTGGACTTGTCGGCATTACTTTATGTATTATGATGATCATGGCCTTGTCGGCAACTAATTGATATGTTATGATGGATTCTGTAGTTGATTTATGTGAAGTATGATCATATCTATCTACTTTTGATCAAGGTGAATGTATGTGTTCTTCTACTGATGTTGTTAGGTGATCATATTAAACTATGACTATGTCCTTATGTGTGTAGTCTTAGTGTTGATGCATAATTTTTCCTACTTGGTTATATGAGTCTTATGAAGGTTATATTGATGATATTATAGTAGTGAACAGGGTGATCTATAGATGATGTTGGTTATGCCTATGTTTTTCTTATGTGATATGATATATGTGATAAAGTTAAGTATTGATGTGGCTTGTTTGGTAGAATTGTGTACCTTGCTTGATACCTATGGAATTTAAATATGATATGTCTTGACTTAGGATGATAAAGACTAGTAGTCTTGTATGCATGAATGACATGTTACCTTGAAAATTTCTAAGAAGGTCAAATTATGTGGAGCCCTCGGCCTAGTTGAGAGGTTATGATAACCTTGAAGTTTAAAGCTGTAATGGTATCCTTCCTGTGTGAATGGTGGAATTAAGGTTGGTTGGCTGGAACAACATGAAATCATCCTTAGGAAAATCATTGAGCTATCCTCTTAACCATTGAAAGGCAACCCTAGAGGACCTCTTTGGTTAGGTGAAATGTGATTCAATTATGAACTAATCTGGAACCTCTTCATGAGATCCTTTTATGTGAATTCCTCTATGAGAACAAAGGCTAGCACCGATTGAGTATGGTTAGGTAAGTAGCTCTAGTTAAGGATGAGGCTAGAGTGCAAATAAACCCTAAAAATTCCTTAACCATGTTCCTACATGGGATGTGTCCAAGTTCTACCATTGGCAAGAAGAACACCCTCCATCGCAGTAGGTTACATCTCCGGATTCGATGACTTGATACCATGGTATATGTCGGTTATTGCCTATTCTCATCATATGGCATACCCACTAGTGTTGGAGAAGTTCTATGATGTTTAGGTGGTGGTATGGGACGCTACCTAGACATTGCATAATTGGGCTTCGAAGATGTTAGTGAGTGAGTCCCTAGGACTTCTCCAAGATCATTACTTGAATGTCCTTATGTGATGAATGTCTCTTAAATAATCTAATGAAGATAATGACTTAAGTTAGACGGTATGTAAATGAATAAGTACCTAGTCTAGAGTAACTTTAAGGTTTACCCAGTTAAAGCATAAAGGATGGTATCTTCATGTCTTACCTAGGGAAATCTTAAGAATGACTCTAGATAGGAAATTTGGTTGATAAATTAGACATGATATAAAATTAGGAAGTATTAAGGATTATTTAAATCTTGGAGAGTGTGTATGGGCGTTCTCTTCTTGAATTACTTAATGTAAGTCTTTTGATAACCTTGGTGAGGAGAATGTCATATTATATATGTCATGTGTTTTGGTGTATGGGCGTTCTCTCTTTGTCTTACTTAAGTGAGTCTTAGGATAACTTTTAGTGAGACGGTTGCATGTTAAAAAGGGTTCACTGTAACATTGGTTTGGTTCACTGTGAATCTTTAATTAGTTCACTGTAACTTGGCATGTTTACTGTAATATTTCTTAAAATGTGGTAAAATGCTTATGTGATGTCTTATGTGTTTCTAAGGTGTTAAATGTTGGTGTTATGCTTATACTATGATGATTTAATCAAAAAGAGCAAATTTCCATTAAATATCTGTTATCATGATTTTATGCATTATGTCATACTTAGTACATGTGTTTGTACTAATTACATACTTTATCTATCTCTAAAGTTATTCATAGGTGAAGGTGCTTTTGGGAGCGAAACTTGGATTATAGGATCTTTCAAGCAAGGTTGAAGTATGTCTCATTTGTCTCGAGGGCATCCCTATCTTAGAGTTCTTTCATTAAAGCATTGTAATAGACTAAGTAGTACTATTTTTCGATTGTATGGGCCGTGTTCCAAGTATATTTTGAGTCTAAGTATTGATGACATGAGACTTAGTATTTCCTATGGTTTTTATATGAAAGAGTTTTTGAAAGACTATTCGAATGATATGAAAAGTTTTAATTCCGCACTACTTTTCATATATGTATATGCGATGAATGATACGGAAGGGATTCTACAAGACATCCGAGAGGTCAAGTATGCCGTGTTGCGATACAAGAGAGCCCTAACTTCTAGGGTGTGATCTTGGGTCATGAAAAACGTGGTATCAGAGCATAGGTTATGAAAGTGGTCTTAGGAATCAAAAAGTCTCATCAAGTCACGTCTAGTAGAGTCTCGATCATCGGTGTGAGTCGCGACACACCTATGAGCGAGAGGCTATAGGATGATAGAGTTTCCCTTCTTTGCTACTCCTATGTCGTGTCGTAGAGATTTAGAAGTTATGAGTGTTCTTTTCTTATGGTTTTCCTTGTGTTATAGGATATGAATACGAGGAGGACACCGTCTAGGAGAGTTGAGGTGAATGATGTGAATGAGTAGATTCCTCCTCATGTTGAACAAGTTGAGCAAGTTATTTAAGGTCCTCAAGGAGCTCAAGGTGCTAGAGATGATCAAGTCCCTATTGTGGAAGGAGGTAATGATGTTCCGGTGGTTCCCCTGGATATGACTAATGGGGAGATTGTGGAGGCTATACTTATTTTAGCCTGAGCCTTGACTACCCATGTGAATAGGGGTATTGAGCCCAGAGTAAATGTTGTGGAGAGCACTATGACATCTAGATTTATAGATTTTGTGAGGATGAATCCTCCTATCTCTTGGCTTTAAGGTGGGAGAAGATACCCAAGAGTTCCTAGATGGTGTTTATAAGGTGTTGAGTGCCATGGGGGTGACTTCTATGGAGAAGGCGGAGTTAGATTCGTACCAATTGAGGATGACTGCTCAAGTGTGGTACATTCAATGGAAAGATAATAGGTCGGTTGAGTCAGGTCCTATTGAGTAGGAGGAGTTTAAGAAAGCTTTCTTAGGAAAGTACTTTCCCCATGAGAGGAGTTTATCAATCCCAAACAAGGAATATGAGTGTTGAGGAGTATTCCCTAAAATTCACTACGTTGTCTAGAAATGCTCCATCCTTAGTGTCTAACCCTAGGGATGAGGTGAGTATTTTTGTGACCGAGGTCGCCGACCTAGTGAAAGATAAATGTCATACAGAAATGCTCCATGATGATATGAATTTGTCTAGACTCATGGTTTATGTTCAATACATTGAGGAGGCTGAGCTAAGTAGGATTGCTAGAAACTTGAAGAGGAGTACATCTAGTGATCAAAGAAAACCTAGTTTCAAGAAGAAGGTTTCAAGTCAAGATGAACCTAGGAGTGTTAAGGTGAAACTTGAGAAGGCTAGTGGTTCTCAATTTGGCAAGCCTACATGTGCTACTTGTGGGAAGAGGCCCTATGGGCAATGATTCCTAATGGGTACCGGGAGTTATTTTGGATGTGGTAAAGATGGACACAAAGTGAGGTATTGTCCTACTATTGCTTCTAGAGGAAGAGAGTGTAAACAAGTTACTCCAACTGTCCCGGAAGGTGATGCTACAAAGAAGAATCGTTTTTATGCACTCCGGACTAGAGGATCAAAGTCGGATGAGGATGATGGTGCTGGTAAGTTCTTGTATTTCTCTCTTCAGTGTTATGAGTTCCTTCTAAGTGGGCGAGTATGGTTAGTAGAGGAGCTAGATGGTCATAGTAGTATGTGGCATGTTACATTGTGTTTAGAAGTCTCGTTGGAATTGAATTTCATTGATTCCTTGCATTGTGCATTTTACGAAGTTATGATTATGTAGTGAAGGGTGTTTATATCGTTTTATCTTTCATATTATCATGTTTCAATCATCAATTGCCTAAATGTTGCATTTTTTAAAATTTGAAGCATGTTCACTGTAATGCCTGACAGCTTACTGTGAAATTTTTGAAAAATTGCATAATTTGTTCTTTGGTTAAAATTGTTGTAATGTGTATAGAATTGATTTATATGAGCATGATAATGAATGTAAAACGAGTTCATGCTATTTGAAATAAAGAATGTGAGTCTTATTGCATAATGAGTTACAAAATGAGTTTCTATCTTCTTGTTGTGTTGTGAGTCTCTTGATTACATGAAATTGATGTTTATCTTATATTGTGCATTGAATAATGTTTTATGTGGTATAAATGAGAGCTGTTAGTTGAATCTCTACTCTTGGAAGTGTTCGGAGAGTGGAAAGTGTCATTCGAGGACGAATGTTGTCCAAGTGGGGGAGAACGTGACACCTCTAAAACGACATGGTGAAACTAGAGCCTAACATGTTTGTCATTAGAGTCTAAGCTCCTAAAATGGTTTATAATGTGGTAATAAGGCAGTGTCTAAAGATTTAGGTGAATTGGAATCAAACGTCAAGGGACGACCAAGACGTTCGACGACTAGTCACCTAAGTGCCTCATGTGATTTATGTGCTTATTATATGTGTGTGTCAAGAGCTTATGAGGTCCTTATATGAGTAATAATAGTGTTTATAGGAAGTGTGTCATGTTTCATGAAGTTTGGAGGTCAAACGTCCAAGAACGTCCATGGCGTTCGAAAGGTTTACCATGAAACAACCTTGTGTGTCTTAACCTGTTTCGTCGAGTTTTATGTGTTCGTTTTGGATTAAATTGATATGGTAGTTCCTAAACTTGTATACGATATTAGAGTTTGAATCTTTCGAGAAAACATCCCCAAGGACCAACCAAGGGTCCTTGAGGAAGGACCCATCTTGGTGGCCAAAACTGCCAAAGGCAGTCCCACCTACGGAGGAAATTGATGGCCTGTAGGCTGCTCGACGCCCCGTCGGTGGAGTGCGTTGGTCAAGACTTAGGTGTGGTGCCTGAGCTTCCAAGGACCAGTCTCTGACCCAATCCACGGACCAACATGACGGTCCGTTTGTTGGGTGATGTTCCATAGGATACCAGGCGTCGATGATCTGTGTTACCTGCACAGCTCACTGTTAAATGCAAGGGTGAATTGGTAAATTAATCATGACTTGACATAGGACATCCTTGAATCTTAAGGATTCCTTTTTGCTTGAGCTTGCAACACATAACAAGGTCCTCAACATAGAGACACCCTTTTTAAGCATCCACAACCTACACTTTGTGTAAAAAGTAGAGAAAAATGGAGTTAGTACAAGAATGCACCAAGTATGGCAACCATGCAAAATCATGCATATAAAAGGGACATTTTTCTTAAAATCATACTTCATGCCTTTTAGAGAAAATCTTCATGAAACCTTTATACAATAAGCATTATATCATTTACATACTTCATATAGGCATATTTCATGGTCAAAAATAAAATCATACAATGCATTTAAGGTAATTTAGGACCATTTTACAGTAAGCACCTCCACTTTACAGTAAGCATAATTCCTCTTACGGTGAACTCTTTTCTTTTAGATTCCTTAACCTTCCAAGTAACCCTCTAGTGATACCTTGTGCAATGCATCACCTTAAGGCCACAAGAAAATCATACATACATTCTACACAAGCCAACACATACCATCATAGAAGTATAGCACAATACAAGAGACATTCAAGTCAAGACCATAAGGACATTACAGTGAACTCTATTCACTTTGCACATATACTAGTTTCACTTTACATAGATCATTATGAGACTTTACTTACAATCCCAATCTAAGTCTACTAGGGCAATGTACATGTGAAGCCCCATAACCTCACACATACTTTGTAAACCTATCATGAGACCACAAGCCTTAACATTCGATTCATACATTAACATAGTAAGTGAAGACAACTTCATCCAAACTAGGTAAGACCTTCACCACATAATCAATAAGACCTACATAGTGCATAAAAGAACAAGACCACATCACATAGATCCATTAGTAATCATACCATGCACATTTTCATAACAAGTAGACAAATACTACCATACAATGCATAAGGAACATAAGCATAACAATATACATTAGAACACCTTTCTAGAACTTCCCTCAAGAGTTACTTATGCAATGCATATGTGAAGTCTCATACCCCCACCTACACTATGCAACTACCCTTAGGTTATCCTATTTAGGGTCCTTACTTTACTTCCATTTTCCATTTTACTTTAGGGAAACTATAGCCTTAACCGACACTAAGACCATGGGTGCTAAACATGAAATTTGGTGTTGTAGAGCCTTACACCAATGGAAGGTGTTCTTACCTACCCAAGGTAGAACATTAACACATGCTACCATACTAAGTGAAATCACTTGCTAGATCCTTTGTGGAAAGCATAGTTTATGGAACTTGGGGGCTATCATGGAAATATCACTCTATCCACACCGTGAGGACTATGGTGACCTACCTTCCTCCAATTGGAAGGGATACCTCTCAACTTCAGGTTCTATCTGTGCTAAGCTTAGTTCCCTTTTTATTAAAAGTCTTTATTAAATTTACTTTATAAAATTAGGCTAGGAGAGTTAAGTCCTCATATGCTTAGCTCATAGGTCATAGATGAGAGTTCATCAACCTAAATCACATGAAAAAACCCTTTTCTCATGGACATAGCATATGTAAAGCACCTATCTAGCTTAGGGTACACTTGAGCACACCTTTCAAGGCCCATCCATTGACTAGATCTTCATTCATGTGTGTGTATATACTCATATGTAAGCAATCCTTTCACATAACACATTACGGACACACATGTTCATACATTAATGCATAAATATATAGGTGTAACTATATGAGTAATCCTTTCATAGAAACACTCTAAGACACTATGCACATTCATACTTCATCATATCATATACTTAACATCATAGCATATAAGAGATATTCATAACATGTTCATATATTCCTATTCATGTACTGAGAAGACCAACCTAGGAGCTATCCTATCAAGGTACACATGTGCAATGCATAGACAAGGTCCCATACCCTTGCCCATACTAGTACAGCTATCAAGTCATCCTAGATAATGATACATCAAATACTTTAACATAGGGGTACATAAGTAAGGGATCATTAACCATTGATATTCATTTAACGAATCACCTAATAAAACCCCAACATAATCATACATATACTTGTAACATGAGCAATACAACCTAGATCATAGCTAGAATAGGAAAGTAGGCAAAAGCTACACACATAGGGTGATCATCACCAACACACATTCATAATATAATTGCCTTCAAGGCCATGATTGCATCACATATATATTTACAATAAAGTAAACACCGCCACCGTAAGTGGACCATACCACACAATGCCATGCAAGACCAATTCTATCAACAAAACTATAGAGAAGTAGAGAAGTAGAGCATTAGAGCAATTCTTACCAATCCTTTAGCCTTTGATCATCATTGATCAATACTACTCTTTCATCAACAATTCAAGTATAGGGATGTATATAAAGTACAATAATCATATACGAAGTCATGCATAAGCCACTATAAGATCATGCTACTAACATCTACACTACATCATCAATTCACTAACAAGTAGAGAAACATAGATCACTTACCAATCTCCCTTGATTTGATCATCAATTATCATACTCACAATTCATAAACAATAAACATATAATTCAGTAGTTAAAGAGACCATAACCTAGACGAAATCCTACTACAATTGCCAAGAAATTGAGATTACAGTGAGCATGTAGGAGAACATCGACTTTAAACCATAAAACCTTGATCCACATGGATCACTCATCCACAATTCACCATCAATATACAATATAAACATTAGATATAATGAATTCAACATGCTAGAATCATAATTCAATCAATACAAAGTCACGATCACATTGCCCATACATAGGCTAATTTAAGAGTTGAAGGGGACATGGTTTCATCATGTAATTGGATTAAAATACATTTTAGATTCATTACATAATCATCAATTTATCATGATTAAGCCTTTGAAAACATTTTGAAAAAGAACCCATGATTGAAAGGAACTCTCTAGGTGAAAGGTTATCTAGAGATGAATGATCACCATACCTTAATGTAGTAGTAGACCTCAAAAACATGGTGAAGAATCCATCTAAATCCAAGCTCCAAGTTTTTTTGAGCTTCACCTTTAATGGATGTTCTAGAGAGATTTTGGTTTGGGAGGGAAGTTTAATTTTTGTGAATTTAATTGGGAATGGGATTGTCACGTTTTTTATTACTTAAATACACCCAAAAATAACCAAATAAACCAACTAGGGTCAGGTTATCACGTGGAGTGAATTTCCCATTCACCCCATTAATGAAACAGCGTGCATGGCAGTTTACACAACATGCATCGACGGACACAAATGACGCCCAATAGGTCCATCAACGGACCATATTGCAGGCCGTTATTTGGGTCTGAGGCTGGACAACTGCCTTGATCCTTCACCAGGATAAGTTTCCATCGATGCCTCACCATCAACGGGGCATAGGTGAGACTACGGACCGTCCTTTGTCTTCGTCAATTGACACTGCCAAGGCAGTGTCTCGACAGCCTTTGGGTCCTCCTTGAGGGCTTCTTGCGGGGCCCTTGGGGAGTCATACCAGAACATTTCCAATGTAAATATCAACCTTAAGAAGTCAAGGACCTTCCACATCAGTTTCACCCAAAAAAAAAACATTCACAACACCTTCAACATGCTAGGGACACTCAAGATACACATATGCACGTCTCAAGGGCTAACTTTCAAACGTCTTGGACGTTCTAGGATGTTTGACCTTCAAACTTCATGAAACTCAACATACTACCTATAAATATCATTATTACACATATACGGACTTTATAAGCAATTGACATACATATAACCACATGAAAACATGTAAGGTCTCTTGGTGATCAGTAGTCGAACGTCTTGGTCGTCCCTTGAAGTTTGACTTTCAAACGACTTCAAATCACTCATGCATACTTTATAACACTCAATTAAAATGTTAACAAGCTCATAGGCACATGTGAGGCTCTAGACAACCTAACTTACTTTGAGGGTCTTACAATATCCTTGAAGTTGAAAGTCGTAATGGTATCCTTTTTGTGTGAATGGTGGACTTAAGGTTGGTTGGCTGGAATGGCATGAAACATCCTTAGGAAAGTTATTGAGTTATCCTCTTAACCATTGCAAGGAAACCCTAGGGGACCTCTTTGGTAAGGTGAAATGTGATTGGGTTATGAACTAGATATGGAACCTCTTCATGTGATCCTTTATGTGAATTACTCTATGAGAACAAAGGCTAGAACCGAGTGAGTATGGTTAGGGAAATAGCTCTGGTTAAGGATGAGGCTATAGAGAAAAGAAACCCTACATATTCCTTAACCATGTACCTACATGGGATGTGTCCATGTTCTACCATTGGCAGGTAGAACACCCTCCATTGGAGTAGGTTACAACTCTGGATTCTATGCGTTTCTACCATGGTCTATGTCAGTTATTTCCATCATATGGGATACCCACTAGTGTTGGAGAAGTTCTATGATGCTTAGTTGGTGGTATGGGACGCTACCTACACATTACACAATTGGGATTTGAAGATGTTAGTGAGTGAGTCCCTAGGTCTTCTCCAAGACCATTACTTGAATGTCCTTATGTGATGAATGTCTCTTAAATAAACTAATGAAGATAATTACTTAAGTTAGAAGGTACGTAAATGAATAAGTACCTAGTCTAGAGTAACTTTAAGGTTTACCTAGCTAAAGTTTCAAGGGGGCATAAAGGATGGTTTCGTCATGTCACCTAGGGAAATCTTAAGAATGACTCTAGATAGGAAAGTTGGTTGATAAATTGGACATGATCTAAACTTAGGAAGTCTTAAGTATTATTTATGTAATATTGGAGAGGGTGTATGGGAGGTATCTTCTTGAATTACTAAATGTAATTCTTTTGATAACCTTGGTGAGGAGAATGTCATATTATATATGTCATGTGTTTTGGTATATTGTTGTAACACTTCGAAAATCCAAGACGTATTCTAGAGCCTAACATAAGTGTCATAAGGTGTAGACACTATTTTAAGGTCCATTTTAATGAATATAATTCATTTCGGAAGTCTAGAAACCAAAACGTTCAAGAACTTCCACGACGTCCGGAAACTAGTTCAAGAAGGTACTAGCGTGGCTTAGCCTATTTGACTAGCTTTTAGGAGTCGGAAATTCATGAAATTTGGTGGAAGGGTGTCTAAAATGTGTTTAAGTTGTTTCATAGTCGAAACGTCCGGGTATGACTCCCCAAAGACCAACCAAGGGCCCTTGAGGAGGACCCTTTCGTCTTGGGGTCAATAGCACTGCCTGGGCAGTGTGCACCCACGAGGGGAGTTGACGGAACATCTGTGGATCGACGGGGCATCGATGCCATCCGTTGACAAAAACTTATCCATTTTGGCTAATGGTCCATTAGGACAACTCTATGAACTCATCGACGGATGTGCAGTACGGAAGGGGGGGCAGGTTGTCGACTCATAAACGGACCATTGGTCGAGGTCTCGTCTATGAGAGCTGACATTTTCTGTGCATTTTAAGTTAGTTCCAATTAATTAATTAAAGGGGTTAGTTAATTATATGGGGGATTAGGGAGGTCTAATTAACTTAGTGAACACCTTATATAAATTCCTAACCTAATTAACACTAACTAAACTCTCATAACTCACAAACCCAAACTCTCTTCCTTCTCTCTTCTTTCTCTCTCTAGTGAAGAACTCCATTGAAGACCAAGCTAGGGAGGGTTAAAGGGGCTGCAAAGAGTAAAGTTTCACCATAAATCTTTATAAATTAGTAAGGTATGGGATCTATTTCACCTTTGAGACCTCTTTCCTCAAAGGGTTCCATCAAATTGATTTCAAAAGTTGAGTTTTCAAGTGGGTTTCATCCAATCTCGAAATTGATGATATGAATTGATTTGTTTATGATTTATTTTTGATACTATGAATAGATTAACATTTATTCTAACTTAATTATGATATATCTTGATGGTTTGGTACAGTTTGTAGAAGATGACCTTTACCCCTTAACCCTAGGTTATGATCTTGATATGAATTAGGTTATATTGGTTCAATGGACTTGGTTATTGGTTGAATTACTACTAGATGATGTTTTTATACTAATCATGAATGAATTAGGGTGATTTATAGTCCTTTCATGCTAGTTCTTGAGAAGTGATCTAGGTTATGAAGTATGTTGTGAGTTTGACCTAAGTATCTTGTCTTAAGCTATGATCTAGTATTGAATTGTGATGTAGTTATTCTTCTAGACTTTTTATCATGTTGGTCATTGAATTATGATGATGTTATATCCTAATTGGGTTGAATCAATGGTTTATGGTAACACCTTGATGATGAATTATGAAGGATACTTGGTAAGTATTATTATCCCTATCCTTTACTTCAAATTATGGTTAATTGTTATTAAGTCATGAAGTTGTATTTGAGTATGCCTTGTATTAGGATTTATAGGGTGGTATGATGTTTAATTGAAATGTCTTGACTATGATTTGTGAGGTGTTGGCTTAAGATGTAAATGTTATAAGGATGGTGAATGATTTACCAATGTGCCTTATTATGATATGAAAATGTTAATGTGCTAACCTCACCTATATGAATTTTAATGAAAGGACAATACTCATGCAATTCCTATTGATCTATGATGATGATGATGTTTATACAAGGGTTAGACCCTATGACCTACAATAAGCTATGATGATTAATAAAGGCATAAAAGACATTTCAAAAGGGACTCTAGCTTAGCACCAAGTGAACTAGAGTGAGGAGCATAGAGAAGGTAGGATCACTAATGTACTCTTGAGATTGGAGACTACAATGGATGTAGCATAAAGAGGGTCCCAACTATATCTCCTAGTTCTTGAATTATGTTGCCCCCATATTTGGTACTACCTTGGCAAGTACTCCGACTTCTTTCGGTGTAGGGTTCCATGACACCGGATTCCACATTAGCTCATGTGGTCTATGTCGATTAGGGCAAGATGTTCTCAAAATGTAAAATGTACTAAAGGAATGAACTCTAACTAAGATAACCTAAGGGGTCTAGCTTAGTCTAGGAAGGGGTATGGGACTCTACCTAAACATTGCACTAGTTAGCCTTGAGGGTAGTCTTAGGAGGATGTTTGAATATGATTATGATGATATAAGATATGTATATGATGAACTTGCACATTGTTGATACTATATGTTGATTAGTTTCACTTATGAATATGTGTTGGTCTACATTGTTAAAGTAAAATGATATGTACTCTTAAATGCTATGCTATGTGAACTAGGATGTTGGTCATGTTTAATGTTGGGTTACTTGATTGAGTAAGGTTATGGGGCTTTACTTGGTTATTGCACTTGTTGACTTGATAGGGGCTCATGGGTAAGTTTCTTGCTTTGGTTCTGATTAAATGTACTCTTATTCATGCCTGTTGCTATTATTACTTGATGATATAGTTACTTGACCATATATTCAATTATATGATATGCATGTTGACTTGACTAGACTTTATGTTGTTGTTCTTGTGATGTACATGCCTATGACCTAATGAACATGTCCTATTGGTTGGTATGGTCTTGTTGAATGTCCATAAAGGTTTTTAATGAAAAGTGCATACTTATTGAAATATCTCCTTTCTTAGAATGATTTCGAAGTATGTGTGCATATGTCTCATACTTAGTACAAGTGGTGTACTAACCCCATTTATTCCTTTTCCCCAACATTTTAGTTTCCGGTCATTGAAGGGTTTTTGGAGGCGACTTTGAAGAAGACTTGGAATTCTTGATCATCCAAGTTGGGTAGGTCCTCAATTTTTGAGGGTGATGCCACTATCAAGCCTATGATGTTGTTTTTAGTATTAAGACTCTTTTGTTTCTTTCCTTTTCATTTGAGTACTAAACGTTGTATGACCTATATGTGGACTTATTGGCTAGGACCAATTTGATATACTCTTATATGATGGTTATAAGGTGAGACGACTATTTTGAGACTATGCCATCTTCTATATATATATGTGCAATAAAAGTAGAAGTCTAAGTAATCTTCCTATACGAAAGGTCTATGTATACTCGATATATATATATACTATGTGTATGTAGAGGTCAATGTAAACCTTCGAGTAGAAGTAATGAAAAGTTTTAAATTTTCCGCTAAATTTGACCTATGAATGTAATCATGTAAACTAAGAGGCTAGTCTTAGTCCTCATAAAGGACGACGACGCCGGTTACGTCTAGAGTGTTTTCCCGAATGTGACAATTATAAGTGTATTTATCTCATTATAGGTGTTCTTAGAGAGGGTGTATGGGCGGTCTCTCTTTTTCTTAGTTATATGAGTCTTAGGATTATTTTAGTGAGAGGGTTGCATGTTAAAAAGGGTTCACTCTAACATTGGTTTGGTTCACTGTGAAGCTTCAATTAGTTCACTGTAACTTGGCATGGTTTACGGTAATATTTCTTAAAATGTGGTAAATGCTTATAAGATATCTTATGTGTTTCTAAGGTGTTAAAGGTTGTTCTTATGCTTATACTATGATGTTTTAATCAAAAAGAGCATATTTCCATCAAATGTCCGTTATCATGATTTTATGCATCATGCCATAGTACATGTGTTTGTACTAATTCCATACTTTTATCTATCACTAAAGTGATTCATAGGTGAAGGTGTTTTTGGGAGCAAAGCTTGGATTATAGGTTCTCTCAAGCAAGGTTGAAGTATGTCCTCATTTGACTCGAGGGCATCACTATTTAGAGTTCTTTCATTAAAGCATTGTAATAGACTTGGTAGTACTATATTTCGATTGTATGGGCCGTGTCCCAAGTATATTATGAGTCTAAGATTTGATGACATGAGAGTTAGTATTTCCTATGGTTTTTATATGAAAGAGTTTTTGAAAGACTATTATAATGTTGTGAAAAGTTTTAATTCCGCACTACTTTTCATATATGTATATGCGACAAATGATATTGAAGGGCTTGTACAAGACCTCCGAGAGGTCAAATACGCCGTGTTTCGATCCGAGATAACCCTAAATTCTAGTGTGTGCTCTTGGGTCGTGACAAGTTTGACGACTAATAAAATGTGGATAAAAATATAAAAGTGACGTAAATAATTACTCAAAAAACAAGTAAATGACTAGGTAATCATTACCGATATAATAACTAAACATATGAGGTCTTGGTCGAATGGCGCATGGAACAATGTGTCAGAAATTGAAAATATAAATATTTATAAGGTACTAATTTTTATCCAAACAAAAATACGAATAGTTCGTACCAGTCAACAATAAGAGAAAATGGCCATGGGCAAAAATCTTTTTAAGGAAGGGATCAAGGGATTTAGGGAATGGGAAGCTAATTGACATTCAAATGATCCATTTCAACTTAATCTCATGCAAATTCATTAATAGGTAAAATAATCCATGCATTAGAACCTCAACGATTGTCACGACCGGGGAACACGCCTAGAAGTAACATGGAGTACTTGACCTCTCGGAGGTTTTATACAAGCCCATAGTCATCATTCATCGCATTGTAATAGGTAAATTTGGTGGAAAATTTAAAACTTTCATAGCAAATCATATGCTAGAACATTACTTCCATTATATAAAAAATATCATAATACATAATTAGAGTCTAAGTATCTTATCCATCTTAGACTAAACATCATTATAGTACATTAGGCACACGTCCCTTACAACATAACCTATTACAAAACTATTACATACATGACATAAGAAATCCTTGAACTTAAGGTTCCCTTTCCTTGAGCTTGGGATACACATATCAAGCCCTTCACTTTAGAGACATACTTTAAGCATCCCTAACATATACTTTGTGTAAAAAGGTGAAGAAGAATGGTGTTAGTACAAGAATGCACTAAGTATGACAACCATGCAAAAACATGTATTTAAAGAGGACATTTTTTTTTGAAACCATGCAAAAACATGTATTTAAAGAATGGTGTTAGTACAAGAATGCACTAAGTATCCCTAACATCCTTTTTTCTCAACATAAAAACATACTTACAGTGAACCCAAAATTACACATGAACTACTCTTATACTAAGTAGTCCAAAGACTCTCTAAGTAAGACATAAAGAGATCGCCCATACAACCTCCTCAATACCTACTCAAGAGGTCCTTAAGACTACTAAGGATAAGCTCACTTCACTTCATTTACACAAGTCACCACCAAAGATACTATAGAAACATACTTGCATTTAAGAACTTCACATAAGTACCCCTCTCAAGTGGACTTACAAGTCACACAAAGAGAAATGTGAGAGTAGCATCCCATACTACTACCCCAGTATGTGTTCCTTGAGGATTTCATGAGATTAAATTCACTACATTCATTATTCATAAGTTTCATTATACAAGACATAACTTTAACATGCTTTCTTAACATTAGACATAAAGTCACATTACTTTCTTTTACATCATATCATGACTCATTCATACATTTCATATAAGGACACACCAAGACTCCCTCCAAATGTCTACTTGTGAAATGGATAAGTGCATCCCATTCCACCACCTACCCAAAGTATTAAACCCTTAAGGAGAGTTAGTCCTTTACATTCTTTTGTAGGGGATAGCTTTAACCGACATAGACCATGAGATCTTGACATGGAATCCCGGTACTACCCTTACCGGATGAGGGATCCCTACTTGACTAAGGTAGGATCATATTCTTTAGCCTTTACATGGGTTCTCCAATAGCTACACCTACGCGGGCGCATAGTTAAGGGATAAGGAGATTGCTACTAAGTAACTCACTCTCTACTAATGAGGATCACCCATCTCAAGAGGTACATTGGATACAACATCTCTACTCACGATGTGTACCCACCCCTTTTTCAAATCCTCTCGGTGCTAATCATAACTCCCCCACGGAGTCTTAAACATTCATTGACTATAGGTTAGAAGATAACTATTGAACACCCCATCTCAACTCAAGAAGGGTATCCAACTTCGAACCTATCTTGGAAAGATCATTGGGAATAGTGAGGTCGCTACTAAACACTTCATCTCTACTCACGAAAAGTGTTCACCCCAAAACCCCCATTTTCTTACTTAGGAATAGTAGGGATGGTCTAGACACTTCATCTCCACTCACGAAGAGTGTCCACCCTACAATCCCCTATTTTCATTGAGCACACCTTTCACACAATGTGAGTACACCTTTCACACAATGACCACTATTCATAACGTTGGCTTCTAGACGTATTTATCAAAATTCACACATTATCATACTTCACATATCAAATGCATACTTCATTTTGACATAAAACCTTCAAGATACTCATATAAACATTCCAACACATACCATACATATACATATCAGATTTATCACTTCACTTCACATATCATCCCTTCAAGGTCATTCTCACAATGCACATATAACTTCATATATTTCAAGTAAACACCGATACCAAAGGTGGACAAATACCACTCAAGAGTTACTTCAACATAACTTAGCCAAGATAGAATAATCCATAATAAAATAGCCCTTAGGGCAGTAGCTAAAACTCAATAAAACCACCAAGAAACAATAACTTTAACATTATCTAGTCATGCTCATAGAACCCATTCGTAAGCCAAAAGGTGATAAAAAGAGTAGACATGATTACATTGGGGTTTTGACATTAAAGTCATCATCTAAAGCTTAGAACAACTCATTTTAATCAATAAAACATTTTCATGCAAAGACCCATACTTAGAGTCAAGGAATAAAGAAGTTTGAAGTTTGAAATCTTTTTGAAATTTCTTTGAAAGGGCTCCTTGAAAGAAAGAAGGTTCAAGGATTACTACCATACCTTAATATGAAGAAACCAACGAATTTTTGGTGAATAAAACGTGAAGAACTTGATCCTCTTCCTTGGAGCTTGAAGCTTCTTCAATGGAGGTTTTTGGAGAGAAGGTTTTTGGAGAAATTTGATTTGATCTTTAGGGTTGGAAATGATAGGTGAAATGAGGTTTAAAATGACCTAAATCAGTCCACAAATTATCCCCAAAGTTCCCACAAGACCCACACACCATTTGGACCCTTTTCCAACTTGAAATTTGACTTAAAAACGTCGCGGCCAAATCTGGGACTTTGCTGCGCATCGCGAGGCAAGCTCCAGATTTTATTCTCTCAAAATTTCTGAGGCAGTGGACCTCGTGTCCCTGGCGCGTCGTGAGGTGGACTTCAGATTCTGCCCCTGCACGCTACCTTGTGCAGCTTCTTGTTCAATGTTTGGGTTCTTCTCGGGGACCCTTAGGGTGGTCCCCGGGGTGTTGTTCTTGGACGTTTAGACCCTTTACATGTCATTATACGCATAGGAACCATTGACATTCAAATTCACTCTCAAACCATCCCCCAAAAATTCACTACAAAACACTACGACACACTAGTTCAACTTCGACAAGTTTTCGGACGTCTTGGGTGATTGACTTCCAAACAGTCCCAAACTTTACGAACTGACTTCTAATGCTAAAACTTACTTTAATACATTATTAACTTACGAAACATATAGTAATCTCTAGTTTGACTTATTCCATTTTTAGGGCGTAACACTTCACTTAGGCATATACAATAGTCACAACATTACATAAAGCCATACATTGCATTTAAGGTATAATCACAGTAAACTCATTCCATTTACAGTAAGCTCCTTTTCATTTACAGTAACCTCCTTTTTCTTCTTAACTCCTTAACTTCCCAAGTAACCCTCTAGTGATATTTGGTGCAACGTATAGATAATGTCCCATTACACTATCCATACTCAAGCATCACCTTAAGGCCACAAGGTAATCATACATACAACTTTCATTAATCATCAAACACATATACATAGAAATAGAGGCTTAGCATATCATGACAGTACAAGTTTCACATTTAGCTCGACATAATGCATGAACCTCATATAAGACTTATTACAAGACATCATGTAAGTAAACCCAAGCAATAACATAATTCTAGGCAATAGTCAACAACACATACTTAGACTTCACTTCATAAGACATTATAAGACCTTACTCATAATCCCAATCTAAGCCTACTAGTGCAATGTACATATGAAGTCCCATAACCTCACAGTGTCACGACATGAGAGCTCACCCTAGAAGATAAGGCCTTCTCGAATTGGAACACGGCGTACTTGACATCTCGGAGGTCTTGTACAAGCCCTTGACATCATTCAATGCATACATGTATGAAAAGTAGTGCGGAATTAAAACTTTTCTCACGAAATATCTTAAAATGTCTTTCATATTAAAAGCAATAGAAAACTCTAAGTCTCAATATATGTCATACTTAGACTTTAAGAAATACTTGGGACACGGCCCATACAATCGAAATATAACAATCTAATATCTATTACATTACTTTGAAATAAAGAAGTCTAAAGACGATTATGCCCTCAAGTCAAGTGAGGACATGCTTATGCTGCCAAGCTTGCTTCAACAACACCTGTCACCTGCTAACCACACCTTTAGAGATAAACAAAAGTATGAAATTAGTACAAACACATGTACTAAGTATGTCTTAATGCATAAAATCATGATATCAGACATTTAATGGAAATAAGATCTATTTTATTAAAACATCATGGTAAGAACATCATTTAACACCTTAGAAACATATTCACATAAACATTTTATCAAACATAAAGAAATATTACAGTGAACTAAGTCACCTTATGATGAACTAAATCCAACATTACAGTGAACCCATTTAGCATGCAACCCTCTCACTAATAGTTATTCTAAGACTCACTTAAGTAAGACAAAGAGAGACCGCCAATACACCCTCTCTAAGAACACCTAATTATCCATAGGACTACCTATAATGAGATAAATACACTTACAATACACCAAAACACATAAGATGAAATCCTCCTACCAAAAGTGTATCTAAGGCTGACTAGAGTGAGTTATGAAGCGACCGCCCATACAACCCCTTCACACACACCTAAGAGATGCTTTAGACTACCTAACATAAGATCATTCTCACTTGATTAATCGACTTTCCTATCTAGAGTCATTCTTAAGACTTCCCTAGTTAAGAATGACTCTATCCTAAGGGTTTCATTGTACTTTACCCTCATCCTTAACTAGAGCTACTTCCCAAACCATACTCACTTGGTACTACCATTTTTTTCTCATAGAGTATTTAACATAAAGAATCATATGAAGAGGTTCCATATCTAGTTCATCACCCAAGCACATTTCACCTTACAAAAGAGGGTCAACTATGGCTACATGTAATGACTAAGAGTATAGCTCAAAGACTTTTCTAAGGTTGATTTCATGTCGTTCCAGCCAACCAACCTTAACTCCACCATTCAAACAATAAGGATACCATTACGACTTTCAACTTCAAGGATATCATAACCTTACATCTAGGATGAAGATTCCACATAAAGGACCTTTTAGCTATGTTCAAGGTCACATATCAATCACACATACAAGACTAAGAGGCTTTAGCATACTAAGTAAAGAACTCATATTCAAATTATACATGTATCAAGTAAGGGACGCGAGTCTACCAAAGCAAGAAACACACATACTTCACATATATCATATCATTCTAGAAGCACAGAGGCCTAACCAACATCATCTATATGTCACCCTATTCACTACTATAGTATCATCAATATAACCATCATGAGACTCACATAACCAAGTAGGCATACATCAACTCTAAGACTAAACACATTTGGACATAGTCATAGTCTAACATAATCACCTAATGTCAATAGAAGAACACATACTTTCACCTTACTCACATTGACACACCCTAAAAAATGATCTAAGGTAGATAGAGCATCACATGAGCCTAAAAAGGTTAATAACATGTTAATTAGGTGTTTTATAGCTTCTATAATTGATTTGAAGTCATTTGGAGGTCAAACATCCAATAACGTACAAGACGTTTGAAAGTTAGTCTTTAGACGTGCTACTGAGTCTTTGTATGTTTGCCTTGTTTTTATGTGTTGTTTGGAGTTGACAAGAAGTGTAGTTGACCCTAGTACCTTAATAGACATTTTAAAGGTCAAAATGTCCGGGTACGACTCCCCGGGGACCACCCGAAGGGCCCCAAGAAGGACCCAAACCTTGGACAAGAGGCTGCCCAAGGAAGCATGCAGGAGCAAGAATAAGACCTTGCCCTCGCGACGCATGCCTAGAACGCACCTCACTGTACCAAAAATTGTTTGGGTCAGAATTGGGAGGCTTCCCCATGACGCGCATCCCATTCCCAGATCTGGTTGCATCGTTTTTAAGTCAATTGTTACATGTCTAAGAGTCCCATTTCGTGTGGGGGTGTTTTGGTAACTTAGGGAATGTTTTATTAACTGTTTTAGGACCTTTTTAAACCCTTTCCCAAGACAATACCCCAATAACCATTATGAAATCAAATTCCCAAAGTTCTCTTCTCTCCCCAAAACCCCAAAACCTTCATTGAAGACCAAGCTCATAAACAAGCTCTGGAGTTGGATTCTTGGAGATTTCTTCTCAGATTTTCATGGGCTTTTTAATGTAAAAAGGTATGGTGATCCTTCATCCATAGATAACCATTCATCTATAGAGTCCTTTCAAAGGTTTTCTAAACATGAATTCTAAGTCAAAAATCCTATATTTCAATATAGCCATGGGTTCATTCTAAAATCGATTTCAAAAGCATTATAATGATGAATATATGTTTATATACTGATTTTATAGTGAATTTCTATCCAATTTTACGAAGAACCCATGATCCTCCTAATTTCTCAAATTAGCCTATAATGTGGGTCTTATGATCTTGACTTGATGTCTATGGAATTGTAATTAGATTGTATTTAATTGCCTATTGCTATTACTTTCTATATTAATTTAATATGAATTGTGGAGGAATGATAAAAGATTATCATTAGCTTGGAGATTCGGTATGTTCACCTATTTCTTATAATTAGCTTACAATGTCTATTGAATTGTGTTGATTGGTATGGTCCACTTATGGTGGTGGTGTTTACATTCTTGTACATATTTATGTGTTATTATCATGGCCTTGAAGGAATAAGATGCAAGATGAATTGGTATGATGATTTCTATGTTACGAAGTTGAAAGATTTAGCCTTGATTCAATTATCATGTCTATGTGAATTGATGTTATGTGATGTTATGTGTATAGTCTTCTACACTACTTATTTAATCTAGGTGTGGAGATGATGTTATATGTATATGTGTGATGATCATGTTAGGGTTAGGTGTGGTCTATATGGCTAATGATGAAGAATATCCTTATAGCATGACCCCTACCCATATGAACCCTATATGAGTGTGTGATCAAAGTATGCTAGGAGTCTTGTATTCTATGGTTGAATCTGTACTTGCCTCCTATGGTGTAATGTGAGTGTGTAGTATATAGTCCTTAATACTCTATTTATGTGTATGACTTGAGACTTGAAGAATGTTGTATATGTGTTGTGATCTTTAGAAGGTGGCTTCCTCAATACTATATGATAGCCGTTATGTGATCAAGTCGACCAATGTACACACACACACACTTCATGCATATCTATGAGTAGGATAGATTCATGATGACTAAGGAAAGGGATAGTTCTCCGATGCATCATTACCTATTTCTATGCATGTAAAGTATATGATTAATGAAGTTATGAACATGTGTGATTAGAGGTGTTATGTGAACGTAGATCTCAAATTGTATGCACACTCACATGATGTATGATTGTATAATTATGTAAAAGGACATTCTCACATGAAGTAGGGTCTACAATGAAAGGACATTCTCATCTTAGAATCCTTTAAGCTATATGATGTATGAAGGAGCAAGATCCTAAAGCCTTCTTTATGAATTAATACACTTAAGGCTTAAATATATTTAAAAAGAGAGTTAGAGCCTAGCACTGAGTGAACATGACAAATGAGAGTTGGAGTTTCATGTTAGTAAGTCCGGCTTCCCACAAAGAGAACCTTCACGTTAGTAAGTCTGGGTTCCCAACATAGATGTTGTCTCATGAGATGGAAACCTCCATGTTAGAAAGTCAAGGTTTCTAGAAGCAATCTCCATGTTCCAGAACTACATGCCCCTGTAGGTTATAGCTTGTCGTTTCCACCTAGAATATCTATGTACAAATGGTTGCACCTTCGGCAAGTGTTAACCCTCTCTTTTCAGTGTGGGAGTAGAACACCGAATTCCATGTGGCTCACATGGTCTATGTCAGTTATGGATATGTCTCCCGAAGGTTAATAATTAACTAAGATATGAATATGAACTCTAATCTAAATACCTTGAGAAGTGTACTTGGTATGGGAGGGTTATGGACCTTACCTATACATTGCACTAGATGACTTCAAGAAAGGATAGGATTGGAGACCCTTATGAAGTAAAAACTTATGTTATGTATGACTTGTATGAATGCATGTTAAGTGACCTTGTTATGTTAAGATATGAATTATGACTATGCATGTGACTTACAATTATAGGTTCTAAATGGATTTACGTAGTATATGTGGGGGTATGACACTCCATGTGTACATTGCACAAGTAAGATTGTGAAGGGGTTATGAGGGTAGTTTACCTAGTATATGAATTAAGTGATTTATGACTAAGGTTGTAGTAAAGGAAAGAGTTCGTATATGATGATATGAAGTATGTGCCCTTATTGATAGTTGTAAATGATTATGTTATGACTTGTTGAATATGTTATGACTTGTTGAGTATGTTATGCCTAGTCTAGGGTGACTTCTTAGGTACACCTGGTGGAAGTAGTATTACGGGATGCTACTTACACATTGCACTAGTGTGACGTAGGAGTTGTCTTAGGTGATAGTTCTTATGTGAAGTTGATGTCTATGAGATGTTTATGACTTATGAATATATGTACTTGTGTTATGAATCATATTATACAGACTATTGTAAGGTGAGCTCAAAGTGATACATTGTACTAAGTACACTTGAGGGTTACTTAAGGAAAGAAGTCAGATAAAAGAGAGGTAATGTATGGTATGTATTGAATATGTTTCAAAGTATGATAAATGGATTTATTTTCTATTATGAGTAGTATCCATGTCTCTATTATGTTTGTGAACTATATTGAGCTTATATGTGCCTATGTTCATGTAGTTTACTAAAAAGACATGTTGCATGTTTTCAAACGAAATGTCCTCTTTAAATGCATGTTCTTGCATGGTTGCCATACTTAGTGCATTTTTGTACTAATACAATTCTTCTTTATCTTTTTACACAAAGTGTAGGTGGTGATGGCTAGAGGATGTCTACTAAAAGAAGATCTTGGATAGATCTCCCAAGTTCAAGTAAAGGGACCCTTATGATTCAAAGGGTTGCCTATGTTAAGATATTTCTTAAGTTGATGTAAAAGCTTAGACTTATATTTTATGTTGTTAAGGGTCGTGTCCCTATTCTATCCTATTGAGTTGTGTCTTAAGATGTCAAAGAAACTTAGAGTCTAACTATGTGTTATGAGTGTATCTCTCTCTCTCTCTATATATATATATATATATACGAAGTAAGTTCTATCAAATGAAGTGCTATGAAAATTTTAAATTTTTCGCTATTTTTATTATGAATATGCAATGAAGGTGTCACACCTCAAAACCCATTAAGACGGACATGCACTCGTTGCCCTAAAGGCTCGAGAGAACCAACCTGTAACCTGTTACTATGCATATAACTATAACAATTGTGACAAGTTCACCTAGTACGCAGCGATGCAACCAACATAAGTAGATCCAAAAGTTATATACAAGACTTGGTCGTTGAGGCCACAACTCCTTACGACACAACTGAACGATGTACATACGTCTACAAAGCCTCTAAAAGATAGAAGACTAGAGTAGGTCGGGACAGACCCTGCCTTACCCTTTACTGTGATACAATACCAAAATAAATTTTACCAAGGAGTCAATAAAGCTCCGAATCAACTTGGAGCTCACCAAAAGTAGAAGAGTGTCGTGTGTTCCTACAGAGGAGGACTACTAGCTGGAGTACCTGTGCCTGCAGAATAAAATGCAGCGTCCCCAATAAGGGACGTCAGTACGAAAAATGTACTGAATATGTAAGGCAATAGCATATGTACTACGAGTAAATGAAATCAAGTAGCAACATATGAGTGCATAGATTAGGAGAGAAGACCACCTTTGCTTACTCTTGTGGGATCAAGTAAGTTACATTATTTTCTTTACTTTTCTGTATGTTATAATCTTTGTTGGGCATGTGATACAAGTGACCAGCTGATCAGTGGTAGAAGAGGATGACCCATGCTAGGCGTATTAACCCCTGGGATGCGGTCCTCATAATTACACAACTTGGGATCGGCCCATGCTAGGCTTTCGCCCCTAGGCTGCCACCCTTCTATACCAATAGGGATCGGCCCATGCTAGGCTTTCGCCCCTGAGCTGCCACCCTTAATTATATAGATTTCTTCACTTAGATTCTTTAAGCTTTGAGATTGTTGTTTATCAGTTCATAACTCTTTTGAGATGTTATTTTGCTGGTCATAATCATTTTGGAGATATGGAAGTACGGACCAGTAATAGAAGACATGAAAATAATACTTCAAGGAAATAACAATGACATAAGGAGCTATGTAACATCAACACATTACTTTAAGAGATTAATGACACAATTGACTTCAAACAACAAACAGGAGGATTCACAGACTTGCTTTTGCAATTACCCTTTCTATACCAGCACATGGGGGATAATTACAAAAGTATAAAACAGTGAACATATAATGAAGTAGTTCTATACACTACGGAGAGGGGGAGATATTGTTAGCTATTTGGAGATAGTACGCTACCACTATATTTCCTTTTCTAGGAATAGAACTTATGACATTTACTTCATTGATATTAATTGCAGGTGTCAGATTTCATGCCAAATGGATATAGAATCGAATAGCCTTACATACCTTATCCTCGAACTTATATACTATCACGATTCATCCTTCCCTTTTTGGTTTTAATCTACAATTTAAGTCATGGTAAACTAAAATAAGCAGCTATCACACCGTGAGCCTTGTAAAACAATAGCTAACTTTTACTGATAATGAGCCCATACAGCCCTTAACATAATGTGTATCACCACACCCTCATTCTCTGTCCATCACATACATTATACATCCTTTTCCAAAGATTAACCAAGTTGCACCAACAGCAATATACATAGAACAGCCCCAAATATTCTTTATCATACAACCAAGTATTGAACCCACCACCTCCTTGAGTTCTTCATGAAAGCACACCACTAATTCCTCACTCAAACTCATACATAAGGAAGACAAAAATGGAGCTGTCACCTTACCTCAATTTCTGCAACTTCTCCTTATAACTTGAATTCTTTTAGAACTTCAGCTTCCCTTCACACTTGAACCAAAGAAGAAAGGTATTTTAATAACTAAGGAAGTGAGCATAGCTGCTGGAAATATTCTGCCTTTGTAGTTATATTAGAGCATGAATAACATGTTTTCCTAATCATCCATGGGAGAATTAAGCTAAATCCATGAGCTTTCACTTACCTTGGTTTGAAGGTATGAGGGTTTCTTCAAGAACCCTAGAAAACTTTAAGGTTGCTGGTTTAATCCTTAAGAGAAAAGAGAGAGAGATAGCTGGAGTTAAATTTTATTTTATGTGTTAAAATAAGTGAGGAATATCTGCTCATATTGGATATGTATAGAGCTTTATTGACCACAAAAATATCCTCTAGAACCTCTTTTTTTTGGGTCCATTTTCAGCCACTAATGGGTCAAGTAGGTGATGCATCTGCTTGTGAACATCAAGCAGCTCAAAAGGTCAAACTAGGTGATGCACCTAGTTGCTTTTACTTGGGCTTTATCCATATTGGGCCTTGGCAGATTGGCTGCTGGGATTTCTTTCAAATTTTATTTTCATTTAATAGATTTTGTCTTCAAGTGACAGCCCATTAATATAAGCCTAAATCTGGTCCAACAAACTTGGCCCTTTAACTATATTGTAGCTTAAGTAGGTGATGCAACTGCTAGCTTAAATTAAACCAAGCAAGCAGCTCAATTATTTCATTTCAATTTTTGAATTTTAATTCCTTGTTCTTCAACTTAGTACTTAACTTTTAACTTTAAGCTTTATTACCACCTTACTATATCTACTTAAATACTTTCCGTCAGAGTTAACTTGCAATACACATGCTAAAACGTGCAAGGCATTACATAACATTCCGAGCTAGTTTAAACCAACACTAATCATATAAGAAACATGATCCCTTACCTACACTATAAGTCTATGTCAAGTATCACATGAATAGAACTAGCATATACATAATACAGGCCGTCACATCCTTCCCCCCTTAAAACATTCATACTCGAATGTTAGCAATGTTGTCCAGCCCAAACAAGTTCAAGCCTAAGTTAGTACTACTATCAATCACATTGAACATATAAAATTATACTTGTCAACGCCTCCACTAACATTTTGATCTTTCTCACCAGTCTGGAAGAGGTGAGGATACTTCAATTTTATTGCTTCTTCCGCTTCCCATGTAATTTCTTCTACTTGTTGGTTTCTCCATAGTACTTTTACAGAAGCTACTTCTTTATTTCTTAACTTCCTAACTTGTCGATCCAGAATAGCAATGGGTACTTCTTCATAAGTGAGATCTCCCGTAACCTGTACATCTTCAGTAGGAGTAATACGAGATGGGTCACCTATTCATTTTCGTAGCATTGAGACATGAAACACCGGATGAACTAATGAAAGATCTTGTGGTAGCTGTAACTCATAGGCTACTTTGCCGAATTTTTGGATAATCTTATATGGCCCTACATAGCGTGGACTCAGCTTTCCCTTTTTACCAAACCTCATTACCCCTTTCATCGGAGACACCTTCAAGAACACCCAATCCCCTATAGAAAATTCCAGTCCTCTCCTTCTAATATTCGATATGATTTATGTCGACTTTGAGCTGTTTCTAGCCGCTGCTGTATCACTTTGACTTTCTCCACAGCTTGATGAACAAGATCTGGCCCAAATAAGGCAGTTTCACTTGTTTCAAACCAGACAATTGGTGATCTACACTTTTGACCATATAAAGCTTCATAAGGTGCCATTTTAATACTTGAATGGTAGTTATTGTTATAAGCAAATTCAATAAGTGGTAGGACATCATTCCAGCTACCCTTGAAATCTAATATACAAGCTCGCAGCATATCCTCAAGTGTGTGAATTGTACGTTCTGCCTGGCCATCCGTTTGAGGGTGAAAGACTGTACTTAAATTCACTTGTGTTCCCAAACTCTTTTGAAATGACTTCCAAAAATTTGCAGTGAATTAAGCTCCTTTATCAGATATTATAGAGATTGGCACTCCATGTAGTGTTCATCTCTTTAATGTACAACCTCGCATACTCTTCTGCTTGTATAAGTAGTCTTCACCGGCAAGAAGTGTGCTGCTTTGGCAAGTCTGTCAACTATTACCCATATGGAGTCAAACTTCTGGAATGAGCAAGGCAAACCAGTGACAAAATCCATGTTGATCTTGTCCCATTTCCAAATTGGAAGTTCTATATGCTGCATGTAACCTCCGGGCTTTTGGTGTTCTACTTTTCCCTATTGACAATTTGGACACTGAGCCACGAATTCTGCAATGTTCTTCTTCTTGTCCCCCCACCAATACATTTCTTTCAAGTCATGATACATTTTAGTTGACCCCGGAAGAACAGAGTATCTTGAATTATGTGCTTCCATCATGATCCTCTTTCTTAGTTCATCTATATTAGGTACACACAATCTGTTTTGACATCGAAGTACTCCATCTTGCTTAAGCTCAAATGCCTTTGTCATACAATGTAGTACATTCTATTTAAGTCATAAAAGAATTGGATCAGTGTACTGCTTCTCTTTCACTTCCACTACTAATGAGGATTCTGTCGCATTTCACACAATAACCCCTTCGTCTTGAGATTCAAGAAGGCGAACGCCCAAGTTCGCTAGTTGGGACAGATCCTTAGTCATTCCTTGTCTTTCCACAGACTTCCCATAAGTGCTTGGCATTATTTTATGGCTTAAAGTATCCGCTACTACATTAGCTTTACCGGGATGATATAAGATGTCAATGTCATAATCTTTTAATAGCTCTAGCCACCTTCGCTGCCTCAGATTTAAGTCCTTCTGCTTAAAGATATATTGCAAGCTTTTGTGATCAGTGTATATGTCAATATGAACTCCATACAAGTAGTGGTGCCATATCTTCAAAGCAAACACAACTGCTGGTAGCTCTAGATCATGGGTTGGATAATTTTTCTCATGTGGCCGCAGCTGCCTTGAGCCATAAGCTATAACTTTACCATGCTGCATCAATACACAACCTAAGCCCACTCCAGAAGCATCACAGTACACTACATAGCGTTCTTTACCTTCTGGAAGTACCAACACAGGTGTAGAAGTTAATTTACTCTTCAGCTCTTGGAAGCTTCTTTCACACTCATCGTGTCACGCCTCAAAATCCATTAAGATGGACAGGAACCCGATGCCCTAAAGGCCCGAGAGAACCAACCTGCAACCTGTTCTTACTGTGCATATAACTATAACAATTGTGACAAGTTCACTTAGGATGCAGCGATACAAAACAACATAAGTAGGTCCAAAAGTTATATACAAGACTTGGCCGTTGATGCCACAACTCCTTAAGACACAACTGAACCATGTACATATGTCTACAAAGCCTCTAAAAGATAGAAGACTAGAGTAGGTCGGAACAGACCCCACCTTACCCTTAACTACGGTACAATACCAAAATGAATTTACCAAGGACTCAATAAAGCTCCAAATCAACTTGGAGCTCACCCAAAAGTAGCAGAGTTTCGTGTGCTCCTACTGAGGAGGTCTACTAGCTGGAGTACCTGTGCCTACATCATGAAATGCACCATCCCCCGCGAGGGACGTCAGTCCAAAAAAAATGTACTGAATATGTAAGGCAATAACATATGTAATATGAGAGCTCAAATGAAATCTAATAGCAACATATGAGTGCATAGATTAGGAGAGAAAACCACCTTTGCTTACTCTTGTGGGATCAAGTAAGTTACATTCTTTTCTTTACTTTTCTATATGTTATAATCTTTGTTGGGCATGTGATACAAGTAACCAGATGATCAGTGGTAGAAGAATATGTCCCATGCTAGGCATATTAACCCCTGGGATGCGGTCCTCATAATTACACAACTTGGTATCGGACCATGCTAGGCTTTCGCCCCTGAGCTGCCACCATTCTATACCAATAGGGATCGGCCCATACTAGGCTTTCGCCCCTGAGCTGCCACCCTTAATTATGTAGATTTCTTCACTTAGATTCTTTAATCTTTGATATTGTTGTTTATCAGTTCATATCTCTTTTGAGATGTTATTTTGGTGGCCATAATCATTTTGGAGATATGGAAGTACGGACCAGTAATAGAAGACATGAAAACAACACTTCAAGGAAATAACAATGACATAAGGAGCTATGTAACATAAATACATTACTTTAAGAGATTAATGACACAATTGACTTCAAACAACAAAGAGGAGGATTCACAGACTTGCTTTTGCAATTACCATTTCTATACCAGCACATGGGGGATAATTACCCAAGTATAAAATAGTGAATAGATAATGAAGTAGTTCTATGCACTACGGGGAGGGGGAAATATTGTTAGCTATTTGGAGATAGTACGCTGCCACTATGTTTCCTTTTCTAGGAATAGAACTTATGAGATTCACTTCATTGATATTAATTGCAGGTGTCAGATTTCATGCCAAAGGGATATAGAATCGAATAGCCTTACATACCTTATCCTCGAACTTATATACTATCACGATTCATCCTCCCCTTTTTGGTTTTAATCTACAATTTAAGTCATTGTAAACTAAAATTAGCAGCTATCACACCATGAGCCTTGTAAAACAATAGCTAACTTTGACTGATAATGAGCCCATACAGCCCTTAACATAATGTGTATCACCACACCCTCATTCTCTGTCCATCACATACGTTATACATCCTTTTCCAAAGATTAACCAAGTTGCGCCAACAGTAATATACATAGAACAGCCCCAAATATTCTTTATCTTACAACCAAGTATTGAACTCACCACCCACTTGAGTTCTTCATGAAAGCACACCACTAATTCCTCACTCAAACTCATACATAAGGAAGACAAAAATGGAGCAGTCACCTTACCTCAATTTCTGCAACTTCTCCTTATAACTTGAATTCTTTTAGAACTTCATCTTCCCTTCATACTTGAACCAAATAAGAAAGGTATTTTAATAACTAAGAAAGTGAGCAGTAGCTGCTGGAAATATTCTGCCTTTGTAGTTATATTAGAGCATGAATAACATGTTTTCCTAATCATCCATGGGAGAATTAAGCTAAATCCTTGAGTAGTCACTTACCTTGGTTTGCAGGTATGAGGGTTTCTTCAAGAACCCTAGAAAACTTTAAGCATGTTGGTTTAATCCTTAAGAGAAAAGAGAGAGAGAGAGAGAGAGCTGGAGTTAAATTTTTGTTTTATGCGTTAAAATGGGTGAAGAATATCTGCTCATATTGGATATCTATATAGCTTTATTGACCACAAAAATATCCTCTAGAACCTCCTTTTATTGGGGTCCATTTTCAGCCACTAATTGGTCAAGTATGTGTCGACCTGCTTGTGCACATCAAGAAGCTCAAAAGGTCAAACTAGGTGATGCACCTAGTTGCTTTCACTTGGGCTTTATCCATATTGGGCCTTGGCAGATTTGGCTGTTGGGATTTCTTTCATATTTTACTTTTATTTAATAGATTTGGGCTTCAAGTGACATCCCATTAATATAAGCCTAAATCTGGTCCATCAAACATGGCCCTTTAACTATATTATAGCTTAAGTAGGTGATGCAGCTGCTAGCTTAAATTAAGAAGAGCAAGCAACTCAATTATTTTATTACAATTTCTAAATGTTAATTCCTTGTTCTTCAACTTAGCACTTAACTTTTAACTTTAAGCTCAATTACCACCTTACTATATCTACTTAAATACTTTCTGTCAGAGTTAACTTGCAATACACATGCTGAAATGTGCAAGGCGTTACATCACCTTCTGAGCTAGTTTAAACCAACACTAACCATATAAGAAGCATGATCCCTCACCTACTCTATAAGTCTATGTCAAGTATCACATGAATAGAACTAGCATATACATAATACAGGCCGTCACACATCGCTCCACTGAAACTTGGTTTCTTTGTGTGTTAGCTTTGGTAAGGGTGCAGCCATGGAAGAGAATCCTTCAACAAACCTTCTGTAATAACCTTCCAATCCAAGAAAACTACAGATCTCCGTAGGCGTTGTAGGTCTTGGCCAGTTTTTCACGACTTCTATTTTCTGGTTATCAACCCTTATTCCTTCCTCGGATACGATATGAGCTATTAATGCCACAGATTTCAACCAGAACTCACATTTAGAGAACTTTGCATACAATTTACGATCACAGAGAATTTGTAAAACCTATCGCAAGTGATTAGCATGATCCTTTTCCGATCTTGAATACACCAAAATGTCATCTATGAACACTATCACAAACACATCTAAAAATGTCTTGAACACCCTATTCATCAAATCCATAAAATCTTCTGGTGCATTTGTTATCCCGAATGACATGACTAAGAACTTAAAATGATCATACCATGTTCGGAAAGCTGTCTTGGGTATATCTTTGTCCTTGACCCTCACTTGGTGATAACCTGACCTCAGGTCGATCTTTGAAAAACACCTAGCACCTTGTAATTGATCAAACAAATCATCAATTCTATGGAGGGGATATTTGTTCTTACTCGTTACCTTATTCAACTGCCGGTAGTCGATACAAATTCTTAACGAGTCATCTTTTTTGCGTACAAATAAAACTGGTGCTCCCCATGGGGACATACTAGGACTTATGAATCCTTTTTCTAATAAGTCTTTTAATTGCTCCTTCAACTCTCGTAATTCTGCCGGAGCCTTTCTATACGGAGGAATTGAGATAGGTTGAGTATCTGGCAGCACATCAATATCTAACTCTACTTCTCGTTCTGGAGGCAAACCTGGAAGATCTTCAGGAAACAAATCTGGAAATTCATTTACCACCGGAATGGATTGAAGGGTTGGTGGCTCCGCATCTACATTTTTCACTCTAACCAGATGGCATATGTATCCTTTGGAAATCATCTTCTTTGCCTTAAGATAAGAAATAAATTTACCTCTTGGCGCCCCAATATTACCTTTCCATTCGAGGACTACCTCTTTTGGAAACTGGAAATGCACTATCTTGGTTTGGCAATCTACCGTGGCATAACAAGAAGCTAATCAATCCATACCCTTTATAACATCAAAATCTACCATGTCTAGCTCAACAAGGTCAGTCAATGTATCGCGATAACAAACAGTTACAATGTAATTACGATAAACTCTTCTAGCTATAATAGACTCACCAATCGGTGTAGACACTTCAAATGGCTTCGCTAATAATTCTGGTGTACTTTTGAACTTTCCACCAATCAATGGTGTAACATATGATAGTGTAGACCCCGGATCAATTAATGCATATACAATATGTGAAAAGATGGACAATGTACCTGTAACCACATCCGGCGAGGCTTCTGAATTTTGTCGACCCCCTAGTGCATATAAGCAATTCTGACCTCCACTAGAACTAGCTGCTCTCCTAGCTCCTCTACAACGACCTGTAGGTATATGTAGTCCCCTACCTAAAGAAGGGGTTGATGAGGTCGACGCAACAGCTGATCTAGTTGGTTGTGCAACGCCACCCACTCCCCTATGAGGAAAGTTTCTCATCATATTCCTTGGAATGCCACACCAAAAACAAACATCCGTCCCAAACATGCATGCACCTAGATGATTCCTCCCACACTGTTTACAAGGCTGTCGTGGAGGCCTTGATTGTCTCGTACTTCCCTGCTCTTGATGACTCGCTATTTGTGAGCCTTGGCTTTCACTTCTTTGCCCAAACTGATTGCCTCTAAACCCTTGGAACCGTGGTGGAGCACTAGCTGTAGAGTAGAAAGATGACGGCCTAGGTGGTCTGTTATAGAACCGAGGCCTAAACTCACCTTGGGATGGTGTAAACTGCCCCATGGATCTGGCCCTCTTACAATGCCCTGTTTCCAACTCTTGTGTCCTTCTTCTTTGCCTTTGATCCTCCAACTTTTGCGCAAAAGCCTGCATCCTTGCTATATCCATATCTTTATTCAATGAAGCAATTGTACAGTCTCTAACCAGATATGAATCTAATCTATCCACAAATCGATGAACTCTATCCTCCGTAGTAGCTACTACATTAGGAGCATACCTGGCCAAGGAATTAAATTTGAGACTTTACTCTCTCACTCATATTTCCTTGGTCGAGATTTAAGAACTGATCCGCACAGGCCTCTCGGATCTTCAATGGAAGATAATGATCAAAGAATGCCTTTTTGAACTCTTTCCACGTAGCTGACGGTGCATTTGTTCCCCTAGATTGCTTCCAAGCTTCATACCACAATATAGCCACACCCTTTAATCTGTATACAGCTAGCTCAAGTGCTTCTTTACCACTTACATGCATAATATCCAAAGTGCGTTTGATTTGATCTATAAAGGATCTTCATTAAGATCTGACCCGGTAAATGATGGAGGGTACAAGTTAAGAAAATAATGTATCCGTGTTCCAGCTGATCTATCTACACCACTAGTACCTGCCACTGGACCTTCTTGCCTTTGGCCATGACCAGCAACTATACGAGTCAATAATTGGACTGCATTCCTCAAATCTTACTCGGTAGCATTGATAGGTGGTTCCTGAGGTTCATCTTCCCTCCTTAGTTCTTCAGGAGATGGAGGCATCGGGGAAGTCTGCGATAGAGACTCATCTTGAGCCCCACTTTGAACAGCTTGACTTGGTGGTGGTTGGCCCTTCTTGGGCAGCCACATCTACTCGTTTACCAGTACTTTTACTCCTTTTCATAACCGGCATCTTTGCTATAATAAAACAATTGAGAAATTAGATATGATTCACCTACAACACTGGTTTTGTCGCACGATATAAGAAATGAAAGAAATGAGACAACTCCTACATGTCCCGTAGCCTCCTGTTTATAGATGTGGTGCACAGCACATCCATAAGCAAGACTCTACACAGACACGGCTTTGTAGACTCCCTAGGATGACCCGCTCTGAAACCAGTTTTTATCACACCTCAAAACCCATTATGATGGACATGCACTCGATGCCCTAAAGGCTCGAGAGAACCAACCTTTAACCTGTTCTTACTATGCATATAACTATAATAATTGTGACAAGTTCACCTAGGATGCAGCGATGCAACCAACATAAGTAGATCCAAAAGTTATATACAAGACTTGGTCGTTGAGGCCACAACTTCTTACGACACAACTGAACCATGTACATACGTCTACAAAGCCTCTAAAAGATAGAAGACTAGAGTAGGTCGGGACAGACCCCGGCTTACCCTTAACTATGATACAATAACAAAATGAATTTCACCAAGGACTCAATAAAGCTCCGAATAACCTTGGAGCTCATCAAAAGTAGCAGAGTATCGTGTACTCCTACATAGGAGGTCTACTAACTGGAGTACCTGTGCCTGTAGCATGAAATGCAGCGTCCCCAATAAGGGACGTTTGTACGAAAAATGTGCTGAATATGTAAGGCAATAACATATGTAATACGAGCAAATGAAATCAAGTAGCAACATATGAGTGCATAGATTAAGAGAGAAGACCACCTTTGCTTATTCTTGTGGGATCAAGTAAGTTACATTCTTTTCTTTACTTTTCTGTATGTTATAATCTTTGTTGAGTATGTGATACAAGTGACGAGCTGATCAGTGGTAGAAGAGGATGACCCATGCTAGGCCTATTAGCCCCTGGGATGCGGTCCTCATAATTACACAACTTGGGATCGGCCCATGCTAGGCTTTCGCCCCTGAGCTGGTACCCTTCTATACCAATAGGGATCGAACCATGCTTATAGATTTCTTCACTTAGATTCTTTATTCTTTGAGATTATTGTTTATCCGTTCATAACTCTTTTGAGATGTTATTTTGGTGGTTATAATCATTTTGGAGATATGCAAGTACGGAACGGTAATAGAAGACATGAAAACTATACTTCAAGGAAATAACAATGACATAAGGAGCTATGTAACATCAACACATTACTTTAAGAGATTAATGACACAATTGACTTCAATCAACGAAAAGGAGGATTCACAGACTTGCTTTTGCAATTACCATTTCTATACCAGCACATGGGGGATAATTACACAAGTATAAAATAGTGAACAGATAATGAAGTAGTTTTATGCACTATGGAGAGGGGGAAATATTGTTAGCTATTTGGAGATAGTACGCTATCACTATATTTCCTTTTCTAGGAAAAGAACTTATGTGATTCACTTCATTGATATTAATTGCAGGTGTCAGATTTCATGCCAAAGGGATATAGAATCGAATATCCTTAAATACCTTATCCTCGGACTGATATACTATCACGATTCATCCTCCTCTTTTTGGTTTTAATCTACAATTTAAGTCATGGTAAACTAAAATTAGCAGCTATCACACCTGAGCCATGTAAAACAGTAGCTAACTTTGACTGATAATGAGCCCATAGATCTCTTAACATAATGTGTATCACCACACCCTCATTCTCTGTCCATCACATACATTATACATCCTTTTCCCAAGATTATCCAAGTTGCGCCAACAGTAATATACATAGAACATCCCCAAATATTCTTTATCATACAACCAAGTATTGAACTCACCACCCACTTGAGTTCTTCATGAAAGCACACCACTAATTCCTCACTCAAACTCATACATAAGGAAGACAATAATGGAGTAGTCGCCTTACATCAATTTCTGCAACTTCTCCTTATAACTTGAATTTTTTTAGAACTTCTGTTTCCCTTCACATTTGAACCAAAGAAGAAAGGTATTTTAATAACTAAGGAAGTGAGCAGTAGCTGCTAGAAATATTCTGCCTTTGTAGTTATATTAGAGCATGAATAACTTGTTTTCCTAATCATCCATGGGAGAATTAAGCTAAATCCTTGAGTAGTCACTTACCTTGGTTTGCAGGTATGAGGGTTTCTTCAAGAACCCTAGAAAACTTTAAGGCTGCTAATCCTTAAGAGAAAAGAGAGAGAGAGCTGGAGTTAAATATTATTTTTATGTGTTAAAATGGGTGAAGAATATCTGCTCATATTGGATATGTATAGAGCTTTATTGACCACAAAAATATCCTCTAGAACCTCTGTTTTTTTTTGGGTACATTTTCAGCCACTAATTGGTCAAGTAGGTGATTCACCTGCTTGTGCACATCAAGAAGCTCAAAAGGTCAAACTAGGTGATGCACCTAGTTCCATTCACTTGGGCTTTCTCCATATTGGGCCTTGGCAGATTTGGCTGCTGGGATTTCTTTCAAATTTTATTTTCATTTAATAGATTTGGGCTTCAAGTGACGGCCCATTAATATAAGCCTAAATCTGGTCCATCAAACTTGGCCCTTTAACTATATTATAGCTTAAGTCGGTGATGCAGCTGCTAACTTAAATTAAGCCAAGCAAGAAACTCAATTATTTTATTACAATTTCTGAATGTTAATCCCTTGTTCTTCAACTTAGCACTTAACTTTTAACTTTAAGCTCAATTACCACCTTTCTATATCTATTTAAATACTTTCCGTCAGAGTTAACTTGCAATACACATGCTGAAATGTGCAAGGCGTTACATCACCTTTCGAGCTAGTTTAAACCAACACTAACCATATAAGAAACATGATCCCTCACCTACACTATAAGTCTATGTCAAGTATCAAATGAAAAGAACTAGCATATACATAATACAGGCCGTCACATCCTTCTCCCCTTAAAACATTCGTCCTCGAATATTAGCAATGTTGTCCAGCCCAAACAAGTTCAAGCCTAAGTTAGTACTACTATCAATCACATTGAACATATAAACTTATACTTACTTTTCAATGCCTCCACTAACATTTTGATCTTTCTCACCAGTCTGGAAGAGGTGAGGATACTTCAATTACGTTGCTTCTTCCGCTTCCCATGTAACTTCTTCTACTTGTTGGTTTCTCCATAGTACTTTTATAGAAGCTACTTCTTTATTTCTTAACTTCCTAACTTGTCGATCCAGAATAGCAATGGGTACTTCTTTATAAGTGAGATCTCCCGTAAACTGTACATCTTCAGTAGGAGTATTACGAGATGGCTCACCTACGCATTTTTGTAGCATTGAGACATAAAACACCAGATGAACTGATGAAAGCTCTTGTGGTAGCTCTAACTCATAGGCTACTTGGCTGAATTTTTCGATAATCTTATATGGCCCTATATAGCATGGACTCAGCTTTCCCTTTTTACCAAACCTCATTACCCCTTTCATCGGAGACACCTTCAAGAACACCCAATCCCCTATAGAAAATTGTAGTCCTCTCCTTCTAATATCCGGTATGATTTATGTCAACTTTGAGTTGTTTCTAGCCGCTGCTGTATCACTTTGACTTTCTCCACAGCTTGATGAACAAGATCTGGCCCAAATAAGGCAGTTTGACCTGTTTAGAACCAGCCAATTGGTGATCTACACTTTCGACCATATAAAGCTTCATAAGGTGCCATTTTAATTCTTGAATGTTAGCTATTTTTATAAGCAAATTCAATAAGTGGTAGGTGATCATCCCAGCTACCCTTGAAATCTAATATACAAGCGCGCAGCATATCCTCAAGTGTCTGAACTGTACGTTCTGCCTGGCCATCTGTTTGAGGGTGAAAGGCTGTACTTAAATTCACTTGTGTTCCCAAACTCTTTTGAAATGACTTCTAAAAATTTGCACTGAATTGAGCTCCTCTATCAGATATTATAGAGATTGGCACTCCATGTAGTCGAACTATCTTTTTAATATACAACCTCGCATACTCTTCTGCTGTATAAGTAGTCTTCACCGACAAGAAGTGTGCTGCTTTGGTATGTCTGTCAACTATTACCCATACGAAGTCAAACTTCCGAAATGAGCGAGGCAAACAGTGACAAAATCCATGTTGATCATGTCCCATTTCCAAATTGGAAGTTCTATACGCTGCATGTAACCTCCGGGCTTTTGGTGTTCTACTTTTACCTGTTGACAATTTGGACAAGGAGCAACGAATTCTGCAATGTTCTTCTTCATGTCCCCCCACCAATACATTTCTTTCAAGTCATGATACATTTTAGTTGACCGCGGATGAACATAGTACCTTGAATAATGTGCTTCCATCATGATCCTCTTTCTTAGTTCATCTATATTAGGTACACACAATCTGTTTTGACATCGAAGTACTCTGTCTTGCTTAAGCTCAAATACCTTTTTCATATACCATGTAGTACATTCTCTTTAAGTTGTAAAAGAATTGGATCAGTGTACTGCTTCTCTTTCACTTCCACTACTAATGAGAATTCTGTCGCATTTCGCACAATAACCCCTTCGTCTCGAGATTCAAGAAGGCGAACGCCCAAGTTCGCTAGTTTGGACAGATCCTTAGTCATTCCTTGTCTTTCCACAGACTTCCCATAAGTGCTTGGCATTATTTTACGGCTTAAAGCATCCGCTACTACATTAGCTTTACCGGGATGATATAAGATGTCAATGTCATAATCTTTTAATAGCTCCAGCCACCTTCGCTGCCTCAGATTTAAGTCCTTCTGCTTAAAGATATATTGCAAGCTTTTGTGATCAGTGTATATGTCAACATGAACTCCATACAAGTAGTGGCGCCATATCTTTAAAACAAACACAACTGCTGGTAGCTCTAGATCATGGGTTGGATAATTTTTCTCATGTGGCCGCAGCTGCCTTGAGCTATAAGCTATAACTTTACCATGCTGCATCAATACACAACCTAAGCCCACTCCCGAAGCATCACAGTACACTACATAGCCTTCTGTACCTTCTGGAAGTACCAACATAGGTGTAGAAGCTAATTTACTCTTCAGCTCTTGGGGGCTTCTTTCACACTCATCGTGTCACGACTCAAAACCCATTAAGACGGACAGGCACCCGATGCCCTAAAGGCTCGAGAGAACCAACCTGCAACCTGTTCTTACTGTGCATATCACTATTACAATTATGACAAGTTCACCTAGGATGCAGCGATACAAAACAACATAAGTAGGTCCAAAAGTTATATACAAGACTTGGCCGTTGATGCCACAACTCCTTAAGACACAACTGAACCATGTACATATGTCTACAAAGCCTCTAAAAGATAGAAGACTAGAGTAGGTCGGAACAGACCTCACCTTACCCTTAACTATGATACAATACCAAAATGAATTACCAAGGACTCAATAAAGCTCCGAATCAACTTGGAGCTCACCCAAAAGTAGCAGAGTTTCGTGTGCTCCAACTGAGGAGGTCTACTAGCTGGAGTACCTGTGCCTACAACATGAAATGCAGCGTCCGCCGAGAGGGACGTCAGTACGAAAAAAATGTACTGAATATGTAACGCAATAACATATGTAATACGAGAGCTCAAATGAAATCAAATAGCAACATATGAGTGCATGGATTAGGAGAGAAGACCACCTTTGCTTACTCTTGTGGGATCAAGTAAGTTACATTCTTTTCTTTACTTTTCTATATGTTATAATCTTTGTTGGGCATGTGATACAAGTCACCAGCTGATCAGTGGTAGAAGAAGATGTCCTATGCTAGGCATCTTAACCCTGGGATGCGGTCCTCATAATTACACAACTTGGGATCGGCCCATGCTAGGCTTTCGCCCCTGAGCTGCCACCCTTCTATACCAATAGGGATCGGCCCATGCTAGGCTTTCGCTCCTGAGCTGCCACCCTTAATTATGTAGATTTCTTCACTTAGATTCTTTAATCTTTGAGATTGTTGTTTATCAGTTCATAACTCTTTTGAGATGTTATTTTGGTGGTCATAATCATTTTGGAGATATGGAAGTACGGACCAGTAATAGAAGACATGAAAACAATACTTCAAGGAAATAACAATGACATAAGTAGCTATGTAACATCAACACATTACTTTAAGAGATTAATGACACAATTGACTTCAAACAACAAAGAGGAGGATTCACAGACTTTCTTTTGCAATTACCATTTCTATACCAGCACATGGGGGATAATTACACAAGTATAAAATAGTGAACAGATAATGAAGTAGTTCTATGCACTACGGAGAGGGGGAAATATTGTTAGCTATTTGGAGATAGTACGCTCCCACTATGTTTCCTTTTCTAGGAATAGAACTTATGAGATTCACTTCATTTATATTAATTGCAGGTGTCAGATTTCATGCCAAAGGGATATAAAATCGAATAGCCTTACATACCTTATCCTCGAACTGATATACTATCATGATTCATCCTCCCTTTTTTTGTTTTAATCTATAACTTAAGTCATGGTAAACTAAAATTATCAGCTATCACACCATGAGCCTTATAAAACAATAGCTAACTTTGACTGATAATGAGCCCATACAGCCCTTAACATAATGTGTATCACCACACCCTCATTCTCTGTCCATCACATACGTTAAAATCCTGTTCTCAAGATTAACCAAGATGCGCCAACACTAATATACATAGAACAACCCCAAATATTCTTTATCTTACAACCAAGTATTGAACTCACCACCCACTTGAGTCCTTCATGGAAGCACACCACTAATTCCTTACTCAAACTCATACATAAGGAAGACAAAAATAGAGCAGTCTCCTTATAACTTGAATTCTTTTAGAACTTCAGCTTCCCTTCACACTTGAACCAAATAAGAAAGGTATTTTAATAACTAAGGAGGTGAGCAGTAGCTGCTTGAAATATTCTGCCTTTGTAGTTATATTAGAGCATGAATAACATGTTTTCCTAATCATCCATGGGAGAATTAAGCTAAATCCAAGAGTTTTCACTTACCATGGTTTGCAGGTATGAGGGTTTCTTCAAGAACCCTAGAAAACTTTAAGCCTGTTGGTTTAATCCTTAAGAGAAAAGAGAGAGAGAGAGAGAGCTGGAGTTAAATTTAATTTTTATGCGTTAAAATGGGTGAAGAATATCTGCTCATATTGGATATCTATATAGCTTTATTGACCACAAAAATATCCTCTAGAACCTCCTTTTTTTGGGGTCCATTTTCAGCCACTAATTGGTCAAGTAGGTGATGCACCTGCTTGTGCACATCAAGCAGCTCAAAAGGTCAAACTAGGTGATGCACCTAGTTGCTTTCACTTGGGCTTTATCCATATTGGGCCTTGGCAAATTTGGCTGCTGGGATTTCTTTCAAATTTTATTTTCATTTAATAGATTTGGGCTTCAAGTGACAGCCCATTAATATAAGCCTAAATCTGGTCCATCAAACTTGGACCTTTAACTATATTATAGCTTAAGTCGGTGATGCAGCTGCTAACTTAAATTAAGCCAAGCAAGCAACTCAATTATTTTATTTCAATTTATGAATGTTAATCCCTTGTTCTTCACTTAAATTTTAACTTTAAGCTCAATTACCACCTTACTATATCTACTTAAATACTTTCCGTCAGAGTTAACTTGCAATACACATGCTTAAACGTGCAAGGCGTTACATCACCTTCCGAGCTAGTTTAAACCAACACTAACCATATAATGTAACGCCTTGCACGTTTCAGCATGTGTATTGCAAGTTTACTCTGATGGAAAGTATTTAAGTAGATATAGTAAGGTGGTAATTGAGCTTAAAGTTAAAATTTAAGTGAAGAACAAGGGATTAACATTCATATATTGAAATAAAATAATTGAGCTGCTTGCTTGGCTTAATTTAAGCTAGCAGCTGCATCACCTACTTAAGCATTAATATAGTTAAAGGGCAAAGTTTGATGAACCAGATTTAGGCTTATAATAATGGGCTGTCACTTGAAGCCCAAATATATTAAATGAAAATAAAATTTGAAATACCAGCAGCCAAATCTATCAAGGCCGAATATGGATAAAGCCCAAGTGAAAGCAACTAGGTGCATTACCTAGTTTGACCTTTTGAGCTTCTTGATGTGCACAAGCAGGTGCATCACCTACTTGACCAATTAGTGGCTGAAAATGGACCATAAAAAAAAGTAGGTTCTAGAGGATATTTTTGTGGTCAATAAAGCTCTATACATATCCAATATGAGCAGATATTCTTTACCCATTTTAACACATAAAAATAAAACTTAACTCCAACTCTCTCTCTCTCTCTCTCTCTCTCTCTCTCTCTCTCTCTCTCTCTTTTCTCTTAAGGATTAAACCAGCAGCCTTAAAGTTTTCTAGGGTTCTTGAAGAAACCCTCATACCTGCAAATCAAGGTAAGTGAAAACTCATGGATTTAGCTTAATTCTCCCATGGATGATTAGGAAAACATGTTATTCATGCTCTAATATAACTACAAAGGCAAAATATTTCCAGCAGCTACTGCTCACTTCCTTAGTTACTAAAATACCTTTCTTCTTTGGTTCAAGTGTGAAGGGAAGCTTAAGTTCTAAAAGAATTCAAGTTATACGGAGGAGTTGCAGAAATTGAGGTAAGGTGACTACTCCATTATTGTATTCCTTGTGTATGAGTTTGAGTGAGGAATTAGGTGGTGTGCTTTAATGAAGAACTCAACGGGGTGGTGAGTTCAATACTTGGTTGTATGATAAAGAATATTTGGAGCTGTTCTATGTTTATTACTGTTGGCGCATCTTGGTTAATCTTGGGAAAAGGATGTATAATATATGTGATGGACAGAGAATGAGGGTGTGGTGATACACATTATGTTAGCGGCTGTATGGGCTCATTATCAGTGTTAGCTACTGTTTTACTCACAGTGTGATAGCTGCTAGTTTTAGTTTACCATGACTTAAATTGTTGATTAAAACCAAAAAGGGAAGGATGAATCGTGATAGTATATCAGTCCGAGGATAAGGTATGTAAGGTTATTCGATTCTATATCCCTTTGGCATGAAATCTGACACCTGCAATTAATATAAATGAAGTGAATCTCATAAGTTCTATTCCTAGAAAAGGAAACATAGTGGCAGCGTACTATCTCCAAATAGTTAACAATATTGTCCCCCTCTCTGTAGTGCATAGAACTACTTCATTATCTGTTCACTGTTTTATACTTGTGTAATTATCCCCCATGTGCTGGTATAGAAATGGTAATTGCAAAAGCAAGTCTGTGAATCCTCCTCTTTGTTGTTTAAAGTCAATTGTGTCATTAATCTCTTAAAGTAATGTGTTGATGTTACATAGCTCCTTATATCATTGTTATTTCCTTGAAGTATTATTTTAATGTCTTCTATTACTGGTCCGTATTTCCATATCTCCAAAATGATTATGACCACCAAAATAACATCTCAAAAGAGTTATGAACTGATAAACAACAATCTCAAAGATTGAAGAATCTAAGTGAAGAAATCTATATAATTAAGGGTGGCAGCTCAGGGGCGCAAGCCTAGCATGGGCCGATCCCTATTGGTATAGAAGGGTGGCAGATCAGGGGCGAAAGCCTAGCATGGTCCGATCCCAAGTTGTGTAATTACGAGGACCGCATCCCAGGGGTTAATACGCCTAGCATGGGTCATCCTCTTCTACCACTGATCAGCTGGTCACTTGTATCACATGCCCAACAAAGATTATACCATACAGAAAAGTAAAGAAAAGAATGTAACTTACTTTATCCCACAAGAGTAAGCAAAGTTGGTCTTCTCTCCTAATATATGCACTCATATGTTGCTACTTTATTTCATTTGAGCTCTCGTATTACATATGCTATTGCCTTACATATTCAATACATTTTTCGTACTGATGTCCCTTATTGGGGACGCTGCATTTCATGCTGCAGGAACAGGTACTCCAGCTAGTAGACCTCCTCAGTAGGAGCACACGACACTCTGTTACTTTTGGTGAGATCCAAGTTGATTTGGAGCTTTATTGAGTCCTTGGTAAATTCATTTTGGTATTGTATCATAGTTAAGGTTAAGGCGGGGTATGTCCCGACCTACTCTAGTCTTCTATCTTTTAGAGGCTTTGTAGATGTATATACATGGTTTAGTTGTGTCTTAAGGAGTTGTGGCCTCAACGGCCAAGTATTGTATATAACTTTTGGACCTATTTATGTTGTTTTGTATCACTGCATCCTAGGTGAACTTGTCCACAATTGTTATAGTTATATGCACAGTAAGAACAGGTTGCAGGTTGGTTCTGTCGGGCCTTTAAGGCATCGGGTGCCTGTCCGTCCTAATGGGTTTTGAGGCGTGACATAAAGAGACAATTTTTTTTCCTGAATTAAAGCCAACTAACTTGTTTTAATAAATATGAGTCAACTGGTATATGGTATGTGGTATTTAATAAATTATGTACTTAATTCATTAATGACCAATGAATTTAATTATTTTAAAAACACTACATGTCAATTCAATATCTGTAGGTAACAAATAGTTCAAAATTTCTATTTAAAATTTATGCAAAAGATGTTTTATGAAAGCAAGAGTTCTACTTCTCAAACGTTCAAAGAAAACACAACTTATCAGTCAAATTCCAAAACTAACTTTGAGAACCGATCAACTATGACTCGAGACAACTATTGAAAGGGGTAAAATGGTAATTCTATGAAAAATAAAATTAAATGTCCTTCGAATTACTACATATATTAAGTGCTTGTAGTGCACTATTGAATATGGGGAGAAACAAGAATTGCCTAAGGTGGGGTAAATGAGGTTAGTTCCATATTTTTTCCTTTTCTTCATTTGTCTATTTTATTATTTTGGTATTGAAAATATAAATTTAAATATTATCTAGTTTTTTCTAGAATATAATATAAAAAGACTAAATCAAAGATTTCTGCAAAAAAAAATTAAAGTTTGTTTTAATAATATAAAGATGTAAATTTTTAATACATATGTACAAATATTAAGTCTTATAAGACATGAAATGAGTATGCTACTCCACTTCATTTTATCAAATAAAATTTATTTGATAAGTTGCGTTAAAAAGAGTGGTGGAGCCAGGAATTTCATGAAGTTTGTTTAGAAATTGCATAACAAGAACTCTTTTGAAAATAAGTTCTATTGAGATTCGAACACATAAATAGAGACTTATTCAAGGTGTCTTAAATCCATTCAAGAAACGGAAACCACTAGGCTACAAAAATTCTGTATATCTAGAGTGTCTAAATTATGTTATTTAATCACTTTATGTATCATTTTTCTTGTATGTACTGTGTTTTTCCTGACGTAGAGTGTCCAATTGGACCGCCTGACATGCATGTGCCTCGCCCTTTCTCATTTTCAGAATCATTTCCCCTTCCCATTGCCGGACCATTTTCCTTGGGCATAAACATCAGTTGTCAAACCCATTTCCCTTCAGTATAAATATTAATTCAGATCTCACTATAGTGTTTCAGAGCTAATGCAAATAGGCATTTTCACACCAATAATGAGAAAATGATCAATTTCATATTAATACACAAACCATATTCCTACAATCATGACATATCATCAATAGTGAATCAATATAACCATTCCAACTAATCCACTACACATCATATATTACTATATCAAAAAAAATTATTTTTATTCTGCTTTATCATAAATAGATTTTAATCAACATTTACAAATAAACAAGAACTACAAAATTCTTCACCAATTCTCATTACTTCCAAATTACAAGGCATACAAGTTTCAATACATTTAACGAAAGATCAAGAGGTGCAATTGTCATAAAAGAGAAAGAAACAAACTCAGTACTTGGGCTTTCCCTTGACGACAAGTCTCTGAATCAACAAATCTAACCAAATAGGAAATTCTAATAATAAATCATAAACAACAATCGTAAAGTTAATTTCAGAAATCAAATCCAAATCAACCAAAAATTCAATCTTGAGGAATAGGGTTATTAAATCAATAACTTTGTATGAAATCATGATACACAGAGATTTTTAAACTCGCGAAAACTACATCAAGAAATAAGTTGAATCTAGCTGAAATCACCATTTTCCTTAAAGTCCAAGTTCTTGAGAAAGACTCACAAAGTTTGAGTACAAAATTAGCAAAGAGGAGAGAAAATCTTGAAATAAAAAATGGGTAATCACTATTGGGAGTTAAAAATCATTATCTAATCAATGAATCCCAAAAAATCACTTTGAAATCGCATTTACCTAGCTCCCAAGGTTCAAAAATAGTGAAATGGGAATGAAACCTTAACTTTTAGAAATAGAATTTTGTTCGGACACTTTACTCTTCACGATTGCGATCCCAAACCTCAAGTTCGCGATGAGTAATGTTGGTCAACTAATTTTTTTAACCTTCATGATTGTGACACATAATCAAACAATAAAAATGCTTAGGGCACTACAGCTACGCGATCGCAACGCCCCCACATGATCATGAAGAAATTGAAAACACATCTGTGTGATCAAGACTCCTCACTACGTGATCGCGAAGAATGTCCATCAGGCACAAGACACATCAACATCAACAAATACCAAGACCCAAAAAAAGTTTACTGAATAGATTCGGAATCCGTTTACACAAATAAGTTATGCTACCTAACTAAATTTAACGTTTACGACCCAATAGAACAGCTGAAACAAGGTTTTAAGGCTTTCTTGACCCAAAACATGTTAAAGATGCAATAAACTAACTTCCACTCAAAAATACCAAATACCTTTCGAAATCTCTGAAAATTCAACAAACACCTCACCTAGACATAAAAATCATCTCCCGAATCCAATGACTTTGTCAAAATTTAAATCCATGTGCCTGAACTCCAAATATTGTCCAAAGTCAACAGTTTGACCAAATACACTTAACCTTCCAACTAATGGTCTCAAATACACAAAAGACTTCGAAACTTAAAAAAACAACACTACTAGATGAACCACATTTCCGAGGTGAAAAAACTGATGGAGTTCAATTTCAAGTCTTGTAGCTCCGGTTGTTGCCAAAAAATCTTTTAACAATTTTAAGCCTTCAGAAACTGTAAAAGTTTCAAAATTTTCTATCCAATTTCAAAATCAATTTCTTAAACTAACAAAACATGATATGGGGTAATTATTTAAAATGGAAGATGATAATTTAATGAATATTTCCAAAAATTACCTTGAAGGTCATTAAAGTAAAAGACAACTTAGCATTGACGAAACATATTGTATGCCATAGAACTTTATTTTGGATTTGCATTTTATAATTTTCCTGAATGTGACCCAAAATTCTATCTAGTAAAATCTCCTTTACAACATGATTTAACTTTTCAGAAAACCAATAATTATCATCTCGTGAATCCCATCATTTTTTGTGTCTTTGATACTTCATAAATCATATTCTTAGTGGGCATTAATGAAATAAAATCATGTATACAACATGATTTAACATTTTAGAAAATCGATTATTATCATCTCGCGTGCATTCCATCATTTTTTGTGTCTTAGAGACTTCATAAATCATAGTCTTAGTTGGGATTAATGTTTTCTTGTAATTATGAAGGTTTGAAATTTAACATCTTACCTTATAGATTAAGTTTGATTTTTTTTTACCATATGTTGCCAAGTTAACATTTGTAGTTCATACATTTTTTTTTTAAAATGCAACTCCGCTAGGTAAAGTGTGCCTAAGGCTAGTTTTTATTCATAAAGAAAAAAGGACTTCAAAGAGAAAAGTACAAGAAGGAGGGCTAGGTCTTAAAAATCCTATTGAGGTAATGAACCTCTTCTAATTAACAAGTATGAAGAAAATAAGAGCTAGACAAAACTATATATTCTGTGATCATTATTCAATTTATAATACACTACGTGGTGATAGTACAAATGAGGATGCTTAAGTAATGCAAAAATATAAAATCTAAAAATAAAATTGAGTTATCAACCTCAACTTCATTTTATATATATGCAAAAATTAAAAATGATGATTTGCTTATGCAAAGTAACCTAGATTATTTCTCTCGTCTTCTTCATCCAATATGTCCAACAAAACGCGATAGTTCATTATTTCATTTTTGACTTATTAGACCTTGTTGTTGTAATTGAAACTATAATATGATTTTTGCTTTGATAGTCGCATTGGTTGGTGTATTGGAAAAAATTCCTCAATCATCTAACCATCCAACTATGCTACCTTTCATGTGTCTTCTTTTTTCTTTTGTTGCATCCACTTCTTTGTTGCCTATGCGAGAGATCCTCATCCTTGGCTACCTTATCAAAAAGTATGTCTAGCATACAATCCTCTTCATCCCCGTCAAACATGTCACTGCCCAAGTCAATATCATAAGTTGTAGTTGGACTATGTCTTGAAACTGCATCTTTTGGCTCATGGATCGTGGCTCCTTTCCGATACCTTGGTGGTAATAATCATGTTCTTTTTAGAGTTATCAATTGTAACTGCCATAAAGGATTCGCCTTACTTTAAGGCACAAATATGGATGCTTGAGGACTTAACTTACTTCTTGCAGGTGAAGAAATATGGTCTCTTCCTCAACTAAATCTGCCCACCTAGAAGCACTCATTTCATGTTGTTTTTCTTATAAACAATCAATATCTAGAGAGATGGATGTAATGCCTTTCACCAAAGTAATTTAATTCCTTTTTAAGACTAAATGTTACCTAGATATTTTCTCTCCAAGCGGCTCGAAATATGGGGAAGGAACATCATGATCGAAGGTGTTGACAGTGGCCAAAGGTGGTTTTACCATTGAGCTTGCTTTATTCAACATTGTGGCTTGAGGCTCCTTGATTGTCCTAATAGTTTTAAATTAGAAAATTGAAAATTAAAGTTGATAATGCATGGAGCTCTTGATCAGAATTGGTCATTAGGGCATCAAAGGTGTTATGGCACACAACCTTTCTTGATACTTTATTTTCACAATTTACTGTCTCCTTGCACATTGGGTTAGTGCAATCCAACTGTTGTAGTTTTGTGCTACCTGGAAAAGAAGGTTTTCTTGTTAATTCAGTCCAGCCTCCGTTATCATTGTCATTCAAAGCGAAGTGATAATCGCATGTACCACCATATTCAAAATTCCAATTTTACTTTTCTCCACGTGACTACACCTTATTAGCATGGCCTGGATCTTTAATCGTAGCCAAACAAAGATGTTTCCTAGATAAAACACTAGTTACAGGTAATTTAAGATTCAAAGCTAGATAATATTCCAAATCAATCACATGAACCATTGCATAACTAGCAACCATTCCAATTCTTGTAGGTGATTATGATTAGATTTTGATGTATTATGATTCAATTATTCTAGTTGTTGATGAATTAACCTAGTTTGTGAAGTAGATCATGAATTTGACCCAAGTCCCTAACCCTAGGTTATGAACTAGTGATGAATTGATGTGTAGTGATTCCATTGACTTCATTATTGTATTAATTACTATTGAGTGATGATATTACACCCATTTTTGGGTTGAATTAGATGGTTGATGGTAAAACCTCGGATAATGGCTTGTGAAGGAGATGGGGTAAGTCTTGTGATCTCAATCCTTTACTTCAATTATGATTATATTGAAGTATACCTTATGGTAAGATTGATTAGGGTTGGTATGATGTTGATTTTAAATGTCTTGAATTATGGCTTGTGATTTGTTGGCTAGGATGTAATGACATAAGGGTGGTGATGAATTTGCCTATGTGCCTTGTCATAATATGATTATGTAAATGTGTTAACCTTACATGTGTGAATTGTAATGAAAGGACAATACTCATGCAATTCCTATTGAGCTATGACTACAACTATATAAGGGGTAGACCCCTATGACCTTAACTAACTTATGATTATTAATTAAAGACATTTCAAAAGGGACTCTAGCTTAGCACCGAGTTAACTAGAGTGTCTCTCCCCACATAGGGAAGGTAGGATTACTATTGTACTCATGAGGTTGGAGAATATAATGCATGTAGAATAAAGAGGGTCCCAACTACAACTCCTAGTTCTTGAACTATGTTGTCCCCATAGGAATACTAGCTAGTGGATCCACAAAGATGCTATGTTAATATTTTGGTACTACCTTGTCAAGTAGTCCGCCTTCTTTCGGTGTAGTGGATTCCTCATTAGAATGTGGTTTATGTTGGTTAAGGCAAGATGTTCCTAAAAGGTAAAATGAAGTAATAAGGTGAACTCTAACTAAGATGACATAAGGGGTTTCGCTTAGTCTAGGGAGGGGTATGAGACTCTACTATACATTGCACTATAAATGTAGATGTTATGTACATGTTGATCTTATGAGCATGTGGTTGGTCTCTATTGCTAAAGTATGATGATGTTTACTCTTAATGATATAGTATGTAAAGTTGGGCATTGCTTATAGTTCTTATTGAGTTTACATGGTTGAGTGAGGTTAGGAGCCTTACTTAGACATTGCACTAGTGGACTTAATGGGGGTTCATGAGTAATAGTCTTGCTTAGGTTATGATGTTATGAACTCTTATACATGCTTGTGTATATTATAACTTGATGATAGAGTTGTCTTGATTATGTGCTCAATTAAGTTGATATGCATGTTTACTTGACTAGACGTGGTAGTGTTGGTCTTGTAATGTCAATGGTCTTTACTTAAGGAATATGTGTTATTAATTTGTATTGGTTCTTAAATGTGCATAATGTCTTTTCAAAGTAAATTAGCATGCTTTAATGAAATGTCCCTTTTTAGTATGATTTCTCTGTTGTATGTGCATATTATTACATACTTAGTACAAGTGATGTGCTAATCCTATTTCTCCCTTTTTCTCCAATATTTTAGGTTCCGGTCGTTGAAGGGTTTGTGACCATTTTGAAGGAAGGCTTGGAATCATTCTCCAAGTGTGGGTATGTCCTCAACTCCGAGGATGATGCCTTCTTACTACTCTAGCTATGACTCTTTGTTATAGTCTAAAGACGATCATTTCATTAATGTTGTTTCAAGATATTGTTGTAAGCCCTAAGTGACATTTCTACATTTGTCTAAGGGCTTGTGCCCATATGGTTTACTCCGTTTAGATGGTTTAATACGAGACATCCCTTTTAAGACTATGTTATGTATCTTATATATATGTGTGCCATAAAAGTAGAAGACTATGTAATATTCTTATACAAAGGTTTTATGCATACTCGATATAAATATATTATGTGTAAGCGAGAGATCTAAGTATACCTAATGAATGTTTAAACTATGAATGTAATAATGAATGCTAAGAGGCTAGTTTTAGTCCTATCCGAGGACGACGACACCGGTTATGTCTAGGGGGTAATTCCCAGATGTGACATATGGGGTACCCCACATGCATTGCACAAGTGTGCCTTGAGGTGACATAGGGGTATAGTGTTGTTATATTATGAAGAACTTAGGTCTTAATTATAAATGTGGATTATGATCAAGAATGACCACAGAGAGGTACTTATCATAGGTAGTAGTATGGGATGCGCTACCTTGGCCTTACACAAGTATTCTCGGAGGTGGCTTGTGAAGTGGTTCAATTTAATATGAAGGACTAATAGTTTAAGTATGGACTTATGTGTTTCTTATGTTGAATTACTATGATAAGATGCTTATGTTTTGATTATGTTATTTTTTCTTATGATTATGTCTTATGTTGACTAACCATTTTCAGATATCTTATGTTGGTATGTTAGCTTTCTTACTTAGTACTTTTAAACTAACACATATTGCCTACATTTCTAACCAAATGTAGGGGCTTTTGGGAGATTTAGTGCTTGGAGGATAGGTTCCTATGTTTTGAGAAGATTGAAAATTGGTTGAGTCGTCATAGCATTCGAGGAAAACACCCTTATATTTCCTTTATGTCTTTTTTATGTTATAGACTTTTGTGGGATGCGTCCCAAGACATTATTATTCATGTATTCATAGATGGTTTTGAGACAATGTTAGATAGACTTCCGTTGTTATGAAATGATTTTCGTTCTATGTTTAAAGAAAAGTTTTAAATTCCCTCCATTTTTATAGGATGCTATGTAATGAATGCTAAGGGTTTGTATAAGACCTCTTTGAGGTCTAGTTTGCCACGTCACGACTTGGGGGTGCTCGCGGGTCGTGACAAAAACAAGATAACCACTAGAAAATTATCATTCAGGTATTTCATTGATCAAGTTGCGAGCCACCTTTTCTCTAGCCATTTTTAACATGAATTCAACGCCCCTATGCCCCGTTTTTTAGTTAATACACACACAAAAACAATAATAAACAAACAACTCCATAAAATAAAATTTCCACACAAAGGCATACTCAAAATTTCTGTGCGAGAATCAACCCAATTTCAAATCTTACCAATCTTCAAGAAACAACAAAAGAGGGAGGAAACAAGACATACCTTGGTGTAGAAGAAAACATGGAAGCAAATTATTGCTTAAAACAATCAAAGAATGTTGATTTTTAGAGGGGGGATGTATTGGAGATAGTTTGAGACTTTGGAAGAACTGAAATGAAATGCTAAGATTGTCTTTTTAATAGAACACAAGTGATCGCGATTGCAGCCCACTGCTCATGTTTGTGACAGATTTTCTATTTTACCTTTCATGGCCGCTGCTATTAGCTCAAGCATTTTCGGCACTCTATATTTTTGTGCTTCGCAATTGTGGACAACAGCTCTCGTGATCGGGAAGGCTGATTAGCTTCGAGACACTCTGAACTTGCTGTCAATTTTGGTGAGGTTAGGGTGCATTCAGTGATTATCCCAACCCATTTTGGCGATCGTGAGTGCACAAAAACTGTTCCAACTCCCATTTTGAAGGTGTTTCAACCCTAAACATCAACCCTTATAAATGTTTTAGCTTCCAAACATGTCAAAACAACCATCAAAAACTTTAAAACTATGAGGATTAGTCAAAAAACAAAACTTCTAAAGTAATCTAAAAATTTTAAACTCAAAATTGAACTACAAATAATTTTTTTTGGAAACTAATGGGTTGCCTCCCATCAAGCGCATAATTTGACGTCGCATCAACCTTTTTGTTTCCATTTTGAGGCGATGAAGCTTCTCCCCAACTTCAGATCAATTTCATGTTGAAATGCATGAGAACAACATGAGAGCATCAAGAGTCTAACTTGATCTCTACTCTTTGAAGACTTGAATTTCTTACCCAACTTCAGATCGAATTTTGTTGAGGAGCATTGGGAAAGAGCAAGAGGATACTAGCCCATTCAAAATTCAACTTTATAATTCATTTCCTTAAAGTGAGTGACGCTCTCACTTCTAAATGAACTAAAATTATTATAAATGATGCTTCTGGCTTTTCCTGGTAAGTTTAGTATTATATCTTTGATTTCTACGTCTTGGAATTTTATTGGCTTGGTTCGGTTGAAAAGACAAAAGATTTCATCCATGTTTATCACACCCCATTTCTCTTCAGACTCCAATTCCATTAAAATCTTTTTGTCCATTTGAAAAAGAGCATCTCATACACAGTTCTTGTTCTCACATTGTCCTTCAAAGTTGCAATTCGAAACTCAAGTTAGATCATCTCATGTCACCGATTTAGGTGCAAGTTACGAAAATTATACCTCATTTGGGAAATTAGACGTTGTAGCTTCTTAACATGTTCAATCTTTTAGGCCATGGTCATGAGCCAAGTTTGACTCACCACACCAACATCTTCACAACAAGGCCATGGGTAATCAATGTAGGCCTTACAACGTAACGCCAACAATTTTTTTATTATAAGAAGTCATACAAACAATAATGAAAAAGAAAACAAAAACAAATATTCACAATTTGGATAGAAACAAGTAAACTCTAAATTTTACCCCCACCCCACCCCACCCCCCGCAATTATGCCAATTTTCATAACGCTAATATTACTCGTAAATTAATTCAACAAGTAGGTGATCCTTTGTAATATAGTAACCCAACGTACGAGGACAAGGTCGAACACCACAAGGAACAAGGTGCTGCCAATTAAAAAGATAAAGTATTATAAGCTACTGGTATGAATTCAACCTAACAATAAAAAATTATACTATCAAAAGTTGGTAACAATCAACAATAAGGAAAGAGGACCAAGGGCAAAGATCTTTTCAAGTAAGGGATAAACGTGATTTAGGGAATTAGAAGCTAATTGACATTCAAAAAATCCATTGCAACTTACTTTAATGTGAGTTCATTCATGGGAAAATCATAGAACCTCAATGATTCACTTAGACTCTCGAATGTAAGCAAATATTTCTCACCTAGCTGTGTTAAGATTAGTTATGGCGTCATCACAATTAAGCCAATTTTGTGCATTTCAAGAATCCACTTATCTCTAGATAGAATCTAAATGGGTTGTTATACCTCAAATAAAGCATCAATCAATATTCTCAACCTCAATTGACTCGTTAAAGCTCAATCAAAGTAAATGGGCAAGTTGAAGGAGTGAATAATTTTGTAAGGATGAAATTGAGATAATCACCCACTTAATATTTGATTAGATAACAAAATATTCACTTTATACATGAGACGCATTCCATCAATTACAAAAGCAATAGAAAGAAATCAAAAACCCAATATATTTTCTATTTTGAGCACAAACTCCTAATTCTCTTATGATCATGTCATAATTCAAGTAAAACAAAACACTATAATGAAGAAAGAGTAAACAAATTACTACAATGGAACTTCCAATCTTCTAAATCAAAGGTGAATTATGATGAAACTTTCTATTCAATCCTAAAACCCCAAGTTAAGATGTCTCCAAATCTTAATACAATGGATAATAATCTAATAATTCCCACCATCATGCCAAATATTCGCCACTAACATTTCTCTTCTTAAAGAGCCAATTTTTTTTTCTGAAATAAAGCCAACTAACTTGTTTTAATAAATATGAGTCAACTGGTATATGGTATGTGGTATTTAATAAATTATGTACTTAATTCATTAACGACCAATTAATTTAATTATTTTAAAAACACTACCTGTAAATTCAATATCTGTAGGTAACAAATAGTTCAAAATTTCTATTTAAAATTTATGCAAAATATGTTTTATGAAAGCAACAGTTCTACTACTCAAACGTTCAAAGAAAACACAACTTATCAGTCAAATTCCAAAACCAACTTTGAGAACCGATCAACTATGACTCGAGACAACTATTGAAAGGGGTAAAATGGTAATTCTATGGAAAAAAAATTAAATGTCCTTCGAATTACTACTTATATTAAGTGCTTGTAGTGCACTATTGAACATGGGGAGAAACAAGAATTGCCTAAGGTGGGGTAAATGAGGTTAGTTTATTTAGGAAACCCTTTTCCATATCTTTTCCTTTTCTTCATTTGTCTATTTTATTATTTTGGTATTGAAAATATAAATTTAAATATTATCTAGTTTTTTCTAGACTATAATATAAGAAGACTAAATAAAACATTTCTGCAAAAAAATTTAAAGTTTGTTTCAATAATATAAAGATGTAAATTTTTAATACATATGTACAAATATTAAGTCTTATAAGACATGAAATGAGTATACTACTCCACTTCATTTTATCAAATAAAATTTATTTGATAAGTTGCGTTAAAAAGAGAGGTGGAGCCAGGAATTTCATGAAGTTTGTTTAGAAATTGCATAACAAGAGCTCTTTTGAAAATAAGTTCTAGTGAGATTCGAACACATAAATAGAGACTTATTCAAGGTGTCTTAAATCCATTCAAGAAACGGAAACCACTAGGCTACAAAAATAATGTATATCTAGAGTGTCTAAAATATGTTATTTAATCACTTTATGTATCATTTTTCTTGTATGTACTGCGTTTTTCTTGACGTAGAGTGTCCAATTGGACCGCCTGACATGCATGTACCTCGCCCTTTCTCATTTTCAGAATCATTTCCCCTTCGCATTGCCGGACCATTTTCCTTGGGCATAAACATCATGTGTCAAACCCATTTCCCTTAAGTATAAATATTAATTCAGATCTCACTATTGTGTTTCAGAGCTAATGTAAATAGGCATTTTCACACCAATAATGAGAAAATGATCAATTTCATATTAATACACAAACCATACTCCTACAATCATGACATATCATCAATAGTGAATCAATATAACCATTCCAACTAATCCACTACACATCATATATTACTATATAAAAAAAAATTATTTTTATTCTGCTTTATCATAAATAGATTTTAATCAACATTTACAAATAAACAAGAACTACAAAATTCTTCACCAATTCTCATTACTTCCAAATTACAAGGCATACAAGTTTCAATACATTTAACGAAAGATCAAGAGGTCCAATTGTCATAAAAGAGAAAGAAACAAACTCAGTACTTGGGCTTTCCCTTGACGACAAGTCTCTGAATCAACAAATCTAACCAAATAAGAAATTCTAATAATAAATCATAAACAACAACCGTAGAGTTAATTTCAGAAACCAAATCCAAATCAACCAAAAATTCAATCCTGAGGAATAGGGTTAAATCAATGACTTTGTATGAAATCATGATACACAAAGATTTTTAAACTCGCAAAAACTACATCAAGAAATAAGTTGAATCTAGCTGAAATCACCATTTTCCTTAAAGTCCAAGTTCTTGAGAAAGACTCACAAAGTTTGAGTGCAAAATTAGCAATGAGGAGAGAAAATCTTGAAATAAAAAATGGGTAATCACTATTGGGAGTTTAAAATCATTATCTAATCAATGAATCCCAAAAAATCACTTTGAAATCGCATTTACCTAGCTCCCAAGGTTCAAAAATAGTGAAATGGGAATGAAACCTTAACTTTTAGAAAAAAATTTTGTTCGCACACTTTACTCTTCATGATTGCGATCCCAAACATCAAGCTCGCAATGAGTAATGTTGGTAAACTAATTTTTTTAACCTTTATGATCGTGACACATAATCAAACAATAAAATGCTCAGGGCACTACAGCTACGCGATCGCAACGCCCCCACGTGATCATGAAGAAATTGAAAACACATCTACGTGATCAAGACTCCCCACTACGTGATCGCGAAGAACTTCCATCGGGCACAAGACACATCAACATCAACAAATACCAAGACCCAAAAAAAGTTTACTGAATAGATTCGGAATCCGTTTACACAAATAAGTTATGCTACCTAACTAAATTTAATGTTTACGACCCAATAGAACAGTTGAAATAAGGATTCAAAGCTTTCTTGACCCAAAACATGTCAAAGATGCAATAAACTAACTTCCACTCAATGAAGTTGTCAAAATTTAACAAACACCTCACCTAGTCCTAAAAATAATCTCCTGAATCCGATGAAGTTGTAAAAATTTAAATCCATGTGTCTGAACTCCAAACATTGTCCAAAGTCAACAGTTCGACTAAATACACTTAACCTTCCAACTCAAGGTCTCAAAAACACAAAAGACTTCGAAACTTAAAACAACAACACTCCTAGATGAACCACATTTCCGAGGTGAAAAAACTGATGGAATTCAATATAGAGTCTTGTAGCTCCGGTTGTTGCCAAGAACTCTTTTAACAACTTTAAGTCTTCAAAAACTCCAAAAATTTCAAAAATTTCAACTTTTCTATCCAATTTCCAAATCAATTTCATAAATTGACAAAACATGATATGGGGCAACTATTGAAAAGGTAAATTGATAATTTACTGAGTATTTCCAAATATTACCTTGAAGGTCATTAAAGTGAAAGACAACTTAGCATTGACGAAACATTTTTTATGCCATAGAACTTTATTTTGGATTTGCATTTTATGATTTTCCTGAATGTGACCCAAAATTCAATCTAATAAAATCCTTTACAACATGATTTATCTTTTCAGAAAACTGATAATTATCATCTCATGCATCCCATCATTTTTTTTTCTTAGATACATAATAAATCATATTCTTAGTGGGGATTAATGAAATACAATCATCTATAAAACATGATTTAACATTTTAGAAAACCGATAATTATCATCTCGCGTGCATTCCATCATTTTTTGTGTCTTAGAGACTTCATAAATCATAGTCTTAGTGGGGATTAATGTTTTCTTTTAATTATGAAGGTTTGAACTTCAACACCTTATCTTATAGATTAGGTTTGAATTTTTTTACCATATATTGCCAAGTTAACATTTGTAGTTCATACATTTTTTTAAAAATGCAATTCCACTAGGTAAAATGTTCCTAATGCTAGTTTTTATTCATAAAGAAAAAAGGACTTCAAAGAGAAAAGTACAAGAATGAGGGTTAGGCCTTACCTTAAAAATCCTAATGAGGTAATGAACCTCTTCAAATTAACAAGTATAAAGAAAATAAGAGCTAGACAAAACTATATATTCTTTGATCATTATACAATTTATAATACACTATGTGGTGATACTTAAAATTATGGTTTGCTCATGTAAAGTAACCTAGATTATTTCCCTTGTCATATGTCCAACAAAACCTGATAGTTCATTGTTTCTTTTTTGACTTATTAGATTTTGTTGTTGTGATTGAAACTATCATATGATTTTTTGCTTTGATAGTCGCATTGGTTGGTGTATTGGAAAAAATTCCTCAATCATCTTACCATCCAACTATGCTACCTTTCATGTGTCTTCTTTTTGCTTTTGTTGCATCCACATCTTTGTTGCCTATGCGAGAGATCCTCATCCTTGGCTACCTTATCAAAAAGTATGTCTAGCATACAATCATCTTTATCCCCGTCAAACATGTCACTGCCCAAGTCAATATCATAAGTTGTAGTTGGACTGATGTCTTGAAACTACATCTTTTGGCTCATGGCTCGTGGCTCCTTTCCAATACCTTGGTGGTAATGATCAAGTTCTTTTTAGAGTTATCAATTGTGACTGCCATAGAGGATTCGCCTTACTTTAAGGCACAAATATGGATGTGTTTTATTCGGAAAGATATATTTTTATAAGTTTTGAGACTTGTTAGAGTTGCCACTTAATTTTTGAGAAAATCAAGAAAAACTTAGTTTTCAACAGACTTAAAACATGGAAATCGATTAAAACTTTAACGGGGTTTGGGTTCATATTTATATTTTAGGAAGGTTTCTAAGGCACCTAAAATACTCGCTAACTCGCGATTATCCGACAACTAACTTGTTTGGCTTAACACTTAACTTGATTTGAAATATTCGAAATCCTTAAAAAGATGAAAATCTATTTATCATCTAAGTGAGTTATTTGACCGGAATGCTCGAGAATAAGATTTAAAAGTGAATGTTGGAATACAACCATGTTTTCAACATCAAGCCCGCCTACATATCCTTAAACCCTAGGAATCAGGTTGCTTGTAGTTTGACTCGATCGGTTGAAAAGGAAATCTATTATGCTAGATAACATTTGGTTTTGCACAAGTGGCGAAGTAATACAAGTATAAAAAGGAGGCTTGCAACCGCTTAGCCATGAATATGGAACTCTTCACACCCATAATTAATAACTTACACGGACATAATTTTCAAGCTCTAGGTGCATTGTCACTAAGATTGGAAAGTCGCTTCCGGTGAACATCAAGAATTTTCCTGATGGAAAACTGAAATCGAAAACCCTAAGAAAAACCCACATGCCTTCTGATAGGAGTGTGGTTTGATTGTGGTGGACGTCCCTTCCCTGCTCGCGTCCTAAGAGTTTGATACTCCTCTTCAGACTATGTCTCAGTTCGCTGCTAAGAAAAAGTTCCACATTGTGTTGTATCCTTCTTGATGTCGTCCGCACCTGTGGTTTGATTTGAGAATTCATCCTTTTGGATGCTCTCGACAAAGACTGAAACAACTTGTTAGTAGAATATGTAACTCGAAAAGTGATAGTATCTCTTACAATGTTTTTCAGTAACTCTTGATGTGAGAGATGTCACATAATACGTTCAGTATATGCCGCTTTCGAATATCGTATGTCTATTACGATGCATAATTTGCTGAGGATTTGGAGATGTCATTGATTGTTTTCTATATGGCAAACTTCGGTGATCTCTGCGATGAGCTAGATGGCTCAATGTTATCCAACTATAACGAGGTGGATGGCTCGATGATATTTCATTTGTAATGAGGTGGATGGATCGATAATATTCCAACTATAACGAGGTGTATGGCTCGATAATATTCCAACTATAACGAGGTGGATGCTCGATAATATTCCAACTGTAACAAGGTGATGCTCGATAACATTCCAACTGTAATGAGATGGATTCTAGATACTATTCTGTCTGTAACGAGGTAGATGCATGATAATATTCCAAGTGTAATGAGGTGGATGCTCAATAAAATTTTATTTGTAACAAGGTGGATGCTCGATAATATTCCAACTGTAACGAGGTGGATATTCGATAATATTCCATCTGTAACATGGTGTATGATCGATAATATTCTATCTGTAATAAGGTGGATGCTCGATAATATTCAATCTGTAATGAGGTGGATGCTCGATAATATTCTATTTGTAACGATGTGGATGATTTGATGATATTCCAAGTGTAATGAGGTGGATGCTCGATAAAATTTCATTTGTAACAAGGTGGATGCTCGATAATAATCCAACTGTAAAAAGGTGGATATTCGATAATATTCCAATTTTAACGTGGTGGATGCTCAATACCATTCCATCTGTAACGAGGTGGATGGCTCGATAATATTCCAACTGTAATGAGGTGGATGCTCGATAATATTCCATTTGTAACGAGGTGGATTGCTCGATAATATTCCAATATAATTCAAATATGGACCTAAAATGGAAAAACAAATATACGAACCACTTTTGGGGTGGATCGCCCAACAAAACTATATGCTATACTCTTTGATTGGCCAATAAAAAAACATAATCCACTTATGGGGTGGATACCCAACAAATAGGAATTTTGACTCTGACATTGTCAAGAAGCACGAATACCTAAATTGGTACGCGACAAACATTCTAAAAACTATATTGACGTACATGCACGTCGCAACTATGATTCTCTCTTTAAAAGACAGAATTACCGAAGTGAATCACTTAATTCATTCACACGACGATTAAAGACACTCTTGCTTTAAGTCTGTTGCAAAAAATTTTAATCATCATCAAAACTTGTAACGATTCAATAATTTTGAGTGTCGTGGATATATTGTGGTCACCAACATCTTTCTGATGTGATGGACTCGTTGATCTTCCCTTGCTACACTTCTAAGAAGTGTCACTTTTTATCATCTTCAGATTTGATGTCGATTTTACATATGGTTTTGACTTCATCAATATTATCACCTGCAAATCTCGACAACAAACGTTAGTATCGATAATGAAGTAAAGAATAAAAGTAAAGTTGAAGAGATAGATTAAGTCATTTGTCTTATCAAGATTAGTCTATGATGAGCCCAATTGTAACTTTGATCATGACTCCTCACTAGCGATCCTCCAACACTTTGTTTCTTATAACTTTGAAAGAATCTATTAGTGTTTGGCTTTAACATTCCTGCACCATAAAAAGAAACTTATTTATAAATCACATGAGACAACGTAATGAAATGAATATAAAATGAGATGAAAAGTTTTCTAGTTATGATGATGAGGCCATGAGAGGCGTAAATGATGTCTTTTTCCACACTCGACAGCTTCGACATTGCCATTTTTGCGACTTCGTTGTTCCTGCATTGAAAGAAAAATCCTTAGTTTGAAAGACTGATTTGTGTTGGTCTTTTATCCATGCTCCTTCTTGTAGCTGGCTTACACGCTCGTCCGTCCTTTGTAAGAGAGTCTTGATTGAATTTTTGAGGACCCTCCTCAAAAATGTTGTCTCGGTCTAAAATATTGAAGAACTTTCGTAACTTGCCTTTTTCTTTCTGAGGTTGCTCATTCTGGAATTTCGAGGCCCCTCCTCAAAACCTGTCCTAGTTTGCCTCAAATAATGTTGTGTAAAAATTTTGAGATCATCTCAAAATAATTTGTCCGAGCTGCACATTTCAACGTGATTTCTAACTTGATTCTCCATAACATGGCATCTTGTGGAATTTTGAGATCCACCAAAAAATTCTACCCAGTTACATTTTTATATTTCAGTCTTAACTTGTTGAAGAAGTACATCTTTGAATGAATTTTTGAGATCCTCTCAAAAATTTTATCCCAGTTTCCATTATAAATAGGAATGGAAATCTTACTGGGAATATGACCTAGCCGTTGTGGCGCCTACGTATCCTATTGAACCAGGAATTAGGTCAAACGTAGTTCCCCCTCAAAGGTTAACAATAATAAGAATTTTACAAAGAAACCAACCGAGGCCGACATAGGCCGCCTACGTATCTCATTCTTGAGAATTCAGGTCAAACGTAGTTCAAACAGAGGGAAATATCAAAAGGTATAAATGGGCTGACCGAGATCGACATAGGGTGTCTACGTATTTCATTCTTTAGAATTCAGGTCAGACGTAGTTCATTACAAGAAATGTGCGATAAAATGGAGAAAAAAAGGTTAAATGATTTTCAAAATAAAGGTAACAAAAACTTCACATGCAGAATTTTGGCCAATGTTGGGCATTCTTCTTCTCGACCTTTGATGACGAATATCTTTGAATGACTCAGTTAAGAAATGTCTTGTACTCAGTCTTAAGCATCCAATATGTTATCCCTTGAGGTGGTTTCCTCAATATTGATCACATTGTTGTTGATCATGCTTTGTATCTTGTCTTCAAGGTTGAACAATTCTCAATGTCGTGTCCAACGGCTCCTGAATGATAAGCACATCTGTGGTCAACCCTGTAATATTTTCCCAAAGGATTGGTTGGTCTTCCTTCTATAGTATAGAGCATACCCATTGCTTTCAAACTTTCAGAAAGATGAGTTTGAGATTTCCTTAATGGTGTAAATACTTTAGGAGCCTTCCTAAGTTTGGATGGGGAAAATTTTTCTGATTGACATTATGGTTTTGATACTAATTTTGTGGAGCTGATAGTGAGCGCATATGGGTAGTTGTGACTATAGATACCTCTTCTTCTTTTCCTTTTGATATATTCATATCATTAGTTCTGGTAGTTTTTTCATTAGCTCGTAATGCGGTAAGGTTTGTAATCTTTCCTGTCTTAAAACCATCTTCCAAAGCTTCTCCCACTTTGATGGTCTCGACAAATTTTTGTCCCATCATACACAACATTGTTTCGTAGTACTCAGGCTCTTGAGTTCGAATAAACATTTCAGTGATCTCATGTTCAGACATGGGGGGTTGAACTCTTGCGGCCTCTTTTCTCCAACGAAGAGCATACTCTCGATAATTTTCTGTAGACTTCTGTTTGATCTTTTCCAAATAGTAGCGATCTGGAGCAGCTTGTACATTATTTCCAAATCTTTTCGTGAAATTCTTTGCAAATGCATTCCAACTTGTCCATTGTTTCAATTCTTGTGATGTAATCCACTACAAAGCTTCTCCACTTAGACTTCGACTGAAGAGACGCATCAACAATGCTTCATTTTTGCCAACTCCCACAAGTTGATCACAATAAACTTTCAGATGTGCTAGAGTATTTCCAGTTCCATTAAAAGTGACAAATTTTGGCATTTTGAACACTTTTGGAAGGTCTAAATTCGGATGAATGCACAAATTTTTGTAGTTCAACCCCACCCTTCTGAAGAATAATCAAGTTCTTTTATCACTTTCGCGATCTCTTCCTTCATGATCCACTTATTTTTTTTCTCTTTGGCCCTCCACTCCTTTTCCTTCTCTTCATAATGGTCAAGTTCGGAATAGGAAGTATAGTGAAGGTGTTGTTCGGCGTGGCCTGGAATATCAAAAGTTACTTTTGGAGGTAGGGGTTGAGTATTTGGTGGATTTTTAGTGCATTTTGCAAGGGTCTGATACATGAAATGGGGTGTTTGATGATTGTTAACATGTAAGCTCTGAAATGGAGGTTGTATTAGAGAATTATTTGTGTGTTTGTTTTGAAGAGGAGGAAAAACTTGAGGGTTGGGATTCAGGCTTTGAAGAGGAGGCGGTGCTTGGTATGAAGTGTTGGTCTATTGAAGATTTGGGGTAGTTAAGTAGATAGTTGAGGGATTTTTAGCAGGGTTAGAGGGTGGGTTATTCTGGACATGTTCTAAATTTGAATTTAGAGGAGGAAAATTGAGTGGAAGTCTTCCATCACCTAGAGTGTTGAAACCGACAGTCGGAATTGACAAATCTTATTTTTTCAGGAGCTCAACCCTCAATTCAGCAATCTGTTGCATCAATTGTGCAATCAACTCATTTTGTTCAACGGCAGGAGGCTAAACTATAACTGCTTCAGTTAGGTCGATATTCTCACTGTTTTGTGTCATTCTTTGAGGAATCATTGAGAACTTTGAATGATGAACCAATTTCTCAACACAAAGCAGTTTTGAGTACCTGACAAAGAAAACTGACTAAAAAGGCAAATGTGTTAGTTTGTGTAGATAATAGGCTATACAAGATATTACGCACAACGTAATAAGCACACACAAGTTGCTTCATTTGAAGATAAATTATCCCATGAATGAGATGACTAAATAGACACAAATTTTTCTATTTAATTTTGGAACGGTGAATCAAGAACGTTGACTTGCATTAAGTCAAAATACCTTTGTATCTTTCATAGTAGTACTTCTGAATTTCGATTGAGATGTAACTATAATTTATTTGAAAAAAATAGAATTTCTCAATAAATGGGGCCGAACCTTGCTAGGCTGCTTACGTATCTCACGGAGGGGAATTCCGTTCCTATGTAGTTCGACCCACTTGAATTTTTTTTTGTATTTTGTTTCACTTTGAGATGATGAATCTTTTTCTAATATGAGAGTAATAATTTTTTTTAAAAATGAAGTTCAAATTTTATCGGGAAACTACTGACTCGATGAGTATTTGGACGCTCTTTTGATAGTGACTTGACATTTGTGCTTATGTGTGTTCTAAAAAATAAAGAAGAGTGAGCTATAATATCTCTAAATAAAGCAACATATTCACATAAGCAGTTATAACACATAAAACAGTTATTACGCAGTCTAAACATATATGTGACCCTTTTGTGCCAAGTAACCCTAACGATTTGAGGGATGTATACATGATTTCAAATATTTCAATGCCCCCAAAACCCAAAATATACAAACATGATAAGTAAACGTAATGGGGATATATAGTAGGGAAATGGGATACAAATAATTAATCTCACACGGGGGTATAACACTAAACTGTGCCTCCGTGGAAGGTCCCTCAAATTTGATTTCGTCTCACCTCCAAATGTTGACACCTTTGGATGGACTATTATCTTGTGAAACTCTTTCTTCAACTATAATCTAATCCTTACCCCATCTGACAATGATTTTTCAAATAACGTATACATTCTTCAAATTTAAACAAATAAATATGATAGTCCATTTTGGCCGTGAGACATTTTGGACTCAAGGTGGTCTCTCTAATGGGCCCAACACGCCTTGAGTGTTGGGTAATCTTAGGCAAATGCTTAGATTTAGATTTGGTTCTGCTTTACTCTAGGTTGACTAGAATTTGTTTAGAGATGACGGTTACCCGAGTCCGACAAATAACGGGGTGAAGATTAAGACTGTATAGCCTATATGTGGCTTTTATTGTATTCATGTATGGGCTATGCCTAATTGTTATAATCTTGTTTAGATGGTTATGAGATGAGACATCCATTTTAAGACTATGTTGTATATATATATATATATATATATATATATATATATATATATATATATATATATATATATATATATGTATATGTACATATGTATATGTGTGTGTGTGTGCCATAAAAGTAGAATACTATATAATCTTCTTATACGAAGGGTCTATGTATACTCAATATGAACATATTATGTATATGTGAGAGGTCTATGTAAACTTCATGTGCTATGAGGCTAGTCCTAGTCCTCTACGAGGACGCCGCTGCCGATTATGTCTAGGGGTGCTCCGCGGATGTGACAAACATGCTATCAGAGCATCAGGTTGAATATCTTTAGAGTCGATGTCTCATTTAACCATGTCTATGTAGATTCCTATTCATAATTGTGAAGCTCGCCACACTTATGAATAGGAAACTATATGATGCTTAGGAGACTCTCCTTTTCTTGGAAATCCAATATCGTGCCTCGAAAGTCTTGACTCTATGTGCCCTTAGCATCTAATCCTTTTATTGTGATTATAGGAAATGAATACCCAAAGAACAGCCGCTCGAAGACTTGATGAAGATATTTCTAATGTGGGGTTCCTCCCCAAGACAATCAAGTCCCTCCTCTTGAAGAAGTTGCTAATGATGACCAAGCTCCAGTCACTCCTCCTCCTTTGACGAATGGGGACTTAAGGGCAGCCTTTCCCCAAATGGATCAAGCCATTACTACACAAGCACAAGACGTCACTACTCAAGCACAAGCCATGACGGCCCAAGCTAATCGAGAGGTCGTACCCTGAGGAAACCAACATGTTGGCACTATGGCCTCCCGTTTGAGGGATTTCACAAGGATGAATCCCCCTACTTTCTATGGGTCCAAAGTGGAGAAAGACCCCTAAGAGTTCATTGATGAAACCTACAAGATTCTCTATGTTATGGGGTTGACTACTAGTGAGAAAGCCGAGTTAAACACTTACCAAATCAAAGATGTGCCCCAAACTTGGTACGTCCAATGGATAGACAATAGGCCTTTAAGGGGTGGACTCGGTGACATAGGAGATTTTCAAGAAGGATTTTCTTGATAGGTTCTTTCCTCGAGAGAAGAGGGAAGCCAAAGTGGAAGAATTCATCAACCTTCGTCAAGGAGGTATGAGTGTACTTGACTACTCTTTCAAATTAACTAAATTGTAGAAGTATGCTCCTTCTTTGGTTTTTGACCCTGGGGATGAAATGAGCCACTTTGTGACGGGGGTATCCAATGACTCGAAAGAAGAATGTCGTTTGGCTATGCTACATGATAACATGAACATTTCTCATCCAATGGTTCATGCTCAACAAGTGGAAGAGACAAGGGTTAAGAGGCAGAGTAGGATGCCAATAGGGCTTGGTCTTATGATTGTGGTCCTTCAAAGGGTAGGATTGATATCCAAGACAAGTCTAGGTTCAAAAAGAGGTTTTCTAATCAAGTTCCTACCAAAGTTCCTAAGGCTTGTGATTATAGGTTGTATAACTCTAAGTCTCAAAAGGGAAGAGGTACTAGCTCACCAATCAAGAAGCCAACTTGTGGAAAGTATGGCCAGAAGCATTATGGTGATTGCCCTGTTGGGACGGACAATAGCTTTAGGTGTGGCAAAAGTGTCCACAAGGTTAGGGATTCCCCAAATTTGAAGGGGCAAGACAAAGATAGAGGTCAAGTTCAAGCTAGTGGTTCTCATGTGGATCCTCCAAAGAAGAATTACTTTATGCACTTCGCTCCCGATATGGTGAGCGGTATGTTACAAGTCTTCTCTATTGATATATATGCTTTAACTGATCCAGTAGCTACATTAACTTTTGTTACTCCCTTGATAGCTAGAAAGTTTGATATTTTGCCCGATATTCTTAATGAATCTTTCATGGTAACTACCCCGGTAGGTGAGCCTGTGGTTGCAAATAGAGTATATAGAAATTGTCCTATAATGTTTCCCAATAGAGTTACTCATGTTGAATTAATAGAATTTGATGTGGTCAATTTTGATGTAATTTTGGGGATGGATTGGTTGTATGATTGTTTTGATTTCATTGATTGTAGAACTAGAATTGTCAAGTTCAATTTTCCAAATAAACCCATTTTAGAGTGGAAGGGAGGAAATTATATTCCTAGAGGTTGTATTATCTCTTGTGTCAAGGCTTGTAAAATGATCTAAAGAGGGTGTCTATATCACATTGTAAGAGTCAAAGATTTAGACTTCAAAAATCCTCCCATTGAGTTAGTCCCCGTAGTAAGGGAATTTCTGAATGTCTTTCCTAATGATATTCCCGGAATCCCTCCCGAACGGGAAATTAATTTTGGTACTGACTTGCAATCGGATACCAATCCCATTTCATATCGTCCTAGACAAAGGTTTCATTAGACTTAGTATTCTCCATGGGGTGCTCCGGTTTGTTTGTGAATAAGAAGGATGGGTCCCTTAGAAAGTGCATTCATTGTCCCCAACTCAATAAAGTCATAATAAAAAACAAGTATCCTCTCCCTCGGATTGATGATTTATTTGATGAACTCCAAGGGGAAAGCTATCTTTCAAAGATTGACTTGAGATCGGGGTATCACCAACTTAGGGTGAGAGGTGAGGATATACAAAAAAAAAAGTATTCTGAACTAGATATTGTCATTATGAGTTCTTAAGTTATGTCTTTTGGTCTCACTAATGCCCCGACGACGTTTATGGACATGATGAATAGGATGTTTCAAAGATGCCTAGATTCATTTGTCATTGACGACATCTTGGTATATTCAAAAAATGAGGGTGAACATATGGACCATTTGAGAGTAGTTTTACAAGTGCTTAAGGAACACCAACTATTTGCCATGTATAGCAAATGTGAGTTTTGTTAAGGTCAGCGGCGTTTCTTGGTCATATCATCTCTAGTGAGGGAGTTGAGGTTGATCCAAGGAAAACCGAGGCGGTAAAAAATTGGCCTAGACCATTAACTCCAATCGACATTAGGAGTTTCTTGGGTCTAGCAGGCTATTATAGGAGTTTTGTGGATGGTTTTGTGTCCTTTGCTTCTCCCTTGACTACATTGACACAAAAGAGTTTAAAATTTGAGTGGTCGGAGGCATGTTAAAGAAGCTTACAAATTTTGAAATATAGGATTACTTCAGCTTCGGTATTGACTTTACCGGAGGGTACCAAGGGCTTTGTTGTATATTGTGATGCATCGCGAGTGGGCTTAGGGTGTGTACTTATGCAAGATGGGAAAGTAGTAGCCTATGCCTCTAGACAACTTAAAGGTGCATGAGAAGAATTATCCAACTCATGACCTTGAGTTAGCGTCCGTGGTATTTGCCTTAAAATTTTGGAGGCATTATTTGTATGGTGTTCATGTTGATGTGTACAGCGACCACAAGATTCTTAAATATGTGTTTACTCAAAAGGAGTTGAATCTCCGACAAAGAAGGTGGTTGGAATTGTTGAAAGATTACGACATGAGTGTTCTCTACCACCCCGGGAAGGCCAATGTGGTTGCGGATGCTCTAAGTCGTATGACCATAGGTAGTGTGTCTCATGTAGAAGAAGCCAAGAAAGACCTAGTGAAAGATGTTTATAGGTTGGCTCATTTGTGTGTTAGATTGGAAGATTCTCCGAATTGTGGTTTTATTGTCCATCATAACTCCGAATCATCTTTGGTGGTTGAGGTGAAGTCCAAACAACACATTGATCAACCATTGATAGAGTTGAAGGAGTCGATTATTGGTAAACTTAATGAGTCATTCTCCTTAGGGGGGATGGTGTCTTGAGGTATCAATAGAAGATTGTGTGTTCCCAATGTAGATGGCTTGAGGAACCGAATTCTTGATGAAGCTCATGGGTCCCATTACTCCATTCATCCGGGTTCTACAATGATGTATCATTATCTTAGAGAAGTGTTTTGGTGGGAAGGCTTAAAAAGGGACATAGCAGAATTTGTTGCAAAGTGTCCAAATTGCCAACAAGTGAAAGTCGAACGCCAAAGGCCGGGTGGTTTACTTCAAAAAAATCCAAGTTCCTACTTGGATGTGGGAAGATGTTAATATAGATTTTGTGGTAGGGTTGCGTCGTACAAAAAAGCAATATGACTCCATATCGGTGGTTGTGCGTAGGTTGACAAAATCCGCTCATTTTATTCCCGTTAAGTCCACATACTCGGCGGAGGGTTATGCAAGGATCTTCATAGATGGGATTCTATGTAAGCATGGTATTCCTTTATCGATCATATCGGGTAGGGGTGCACAATTCACATCTAGGTTTTGGAGGTCATTCCAAAAAGAGTTGGGTACCAAGGTGAAGTTAAGCACCTCTTTTCATCCCCAAACGGATGGTCAAGCAGAACATACTATTCAAACCCTTGAGGATATGATTAGATCTTGTATAATTGACTTCAAGGGAAATTGGGTTAAACACTTTCCGGTTGAGTTTTATTACAACAATAGTTACCATTCACCTATATCTATGGCTCCTTATGAAGCCTTGTATGGTAGGAGATGTAGATATCCAATTGGACGGTTTGAAGTGGGCGAGTCTTCACTTTTTGGTCTCGAATTGATTTGTAAGAATTTGAAAAAAGTTCTTATCATAAGGAACCACTTCAAAACATCCTATAGCCGGCAAAAGTCTTATTCCGACCATAGGAGATGATAGTGTTTGAAGAAGGTGATAAAGTGTATCTAAAAATTTCTTCAATGAAAGGGGTGGTGAGATTTGGCAAGAAAGGGAAGTTGAGTCCTCGTTATGTGGGTCCTTATGAAATTTTGCAAAAGATTGGTAAGGTTTCATATGAGTTGAGGTTACCTAGTGAATTGGCTTCGGTTCATCCGGTGTTCCAAGTTTCCATGCTTAATAAGTGTATCGGTGATCCCGAGTCTATTCTTCGTATTCAGGGTCTATGTGTTTAAGAGACCCTCTCCTATGAGGAGGTTCCGGTTGAAATCCTGGATAAACAATTAAAGAAGTTAAGGAACTAAGAGGTGGCTTCCGTAAAGGTGTTATGGAAGAACCACCTAGTTGAGGGTGCAACATGGGAGGCCGAGGCTGACATGAAGTCCCATTACCCTCATCTATTTGATAACTAAGGTTCGTTGTTCCTGTTTATAGTGATAATAATGAGCTTATTTGAAATTGCCTTGATTTTTGGTAAAAGAGTGAATTTGATGTTTTGTTATAGTAAGTTACAGTGAAATATGCCAATTTAAATGAAAGTTTTCAAGAAAATGCTCTTTTACTTGGTCTGAACTTATGTGGTGTACTTTGGTATATTGTGCCTTCATAAATTGTATAGGACATGTTGATATGTGTGTAAGAAAGTTTTGGCATAATGAATAAGCATGTAATGAATGTTGAACTCTTATGAGTTGAAAATGATGTTTTGAGTTGCATTGTGTAGAAGGTCATGTGCTATGATAATTTTGAATTGTGACTCATGTTTTAATATTGAGTCTATTCCTTCCTTTTAAAGAATTTTAGTGTCATTCGGGGACGAATGTTCCTAAGGGGGGGACAATGTACTTTGAAAATCTAATGCCTAATATAGAGCCTCACATGACTGCCTCAGGTTTGTAACAATGTTATTAGGCTTAGAAATAATAAATATAAATCATTTAGAAGATGTTTGAGTTAAAACGTCAAGGAACGTCCACGAAGTCCAGTAAATTTGTTACTTGGACTAATGTCGTGCCTTGATGTTTTTAAGGAGGTAACTAAGGATTAATCATGATGAGGTGAAAGTGATGAACTTAGGTGCCAATGGGGGGCTTAAGGAAGCAAGGACAAGTGAGGAGTGCCAACCTTCAAGGTCAAGCCAAAGCCAAGAGGCAAAAGTTCCTTAAAAAGCGAGGCTACTGCATCACCCTTCACGAGCATGACCATGGCTCGTGGTCATGACCGCGGCCAAGGTGGGGAGCTCATGAAGGTTACTTGGCCATGGGAGAATGGAGCTCTTCTAACTTAGCCACTGTCTAAGGTACCACGAGTCACGTCACGACTCATGGTGCACTTGATGGAAGGAAGGTTTGGGTCGCGAAAATGCCTTAGCCAAATGAGGAGAATTTGGCAAGGCATAGTAGCCTAAGAGCACCACGAGCCACTTGACGGGCCGTAGTGCATCTTCACTAAAAGGGAGAAAGGTGCTCCGTGGTCCTTCCTTGGTGCGAAAAATGGAGGGGGCTCTTTGGAGGAGCTACTGCCTCACTACTCCACGACCACTACCATGGTCCGGTTGCACTTCACAAACCGTGAAGTGGGGCGTGGTGATGGACGGGAGCTTTACAATGAAGTTAAGTTGGACTTCACTTTTTGAAGTCCAATTGAATGAGGGGTAGTTTGGGTATTTTGGGGGTGGTCTATATATTGACTTTAGGTCAATTTTCATTTATTTCCAACTCCAAAAACACAAACTCAAATTGAAAGACAAATTGCTCTCACTTCTCTCTACTTTCTCTCTCTCCATTCATCCTCCATTGAAGAACAAGAAGCTTGAGGAAGAAGACAAAGTCTTCAAGGTTTTAACTCAATTTTCGAGGGCAAAGATTCATTAAGGTATGGGTTCTTCACTCTTGGGATTCCTTTCCCCAAGAGGTCCACTAAAAGTTGAATTTTAATTACCCAAACTCTTAGGGTTTTTCTCTACAAATGGGTTTTCTTCTAAAGTCGAAATTGATGATTGATTGTGTTGAATTATGATTTCCGATGACAAATCTGGTGTAGATTATTGTGTAATTGATGCTAATTTTGGGAATTTTGTATAGATCATATCCTTTCCCCAATTCCCCCAAATCTTAGTTCTTACTTGTTAATTGAAGGGCAAATGGTGAATGTGTTGATTGTTGTATCTATCTTATTCAATCTATGGACGGCCTAGGGACATGTATTGTTTGGACTAGACCTAATTCTTGAAGAATTAATGATGAACCCTTTTCCCTCAAACCATAGGTTATGAATTGAAGTTGATTGAGATGGTGATGATACAATTGGCTTAGTATTGTATAGATTACTATTGTATAATGTTGTTACACCTATTGTTGGGTGGAATTGATTGGTTGATGGTAACCCATGGATGATGGCTTATGAAGGATATTGGGTAAGTCTTGTGATATCAAACCTTTACTTTAATTATGATTACTTGTGTTTAGTGATGAAGTTATATTGAAGTATACCTTATTATAAGATTGTTTAGGGTTGGTATGATTTTGAATTGGAATGTCTTGAACTATGGTTTGTGACTTGTTGGCTAAGATGTAAATGTTATAAGGATGGTGATAACTTACCAATGTGCCTTATGATGATGTGATAACGTAAATGTGTTAACCTCACATGTATGAATTGTAGTAAAGGTGTTACGATCCGAGATTACCCCCTAGAATTTGGGGAATTCTCGAATCGAAACACGGCGTACTTAACCTCTCGGAGGTCTTGTAAAAGCCCGTTCGTACCATTCATCATATATACATATATGAAAAGTAGTGCGGAATTAAATTTTTTCACAACATTCGAATAGTCTTTAAAAATCTCTTTCATATAAAAACCATAGGAAATACTAAGTCTCATATCATCAAATCTTAGACTCAAAATATACTTAGGACACGGCCCGTACAATCGAAATATAGTACTGCTAAGTCTATTACAATGCTTTAATAAAAGAACTCTAAGATAGTGATCCCCTCGAGTCAAATGAGGACATACGTCAACCTTGCTTGAAAGATCCTATAATCCAAGATTCGCTCCCAAAAGCACCTTCACCTATGAATCACTTTACAGATAGATAAAGGTATGGAGTTAGTACAAACACATGTACAAAGTATGATATAATGCATAAAATCATGATAACGGACATTTAATGGATATATGCTCTTTTTTTATTAAAACGTCATAGTATAAGCATAAGAACAACATTTAACTTCACAGAAACACATAAGATAACACATAGGCATTTTATCACATTTTAAGGACATTACAGTCAACCATATCACTGTTATAGTGAACTGCTTCCATGTTACAGTGAAGTTCTTCAACTTCACAGTGAACTCCTTTAGCATACAACCCTCTCACTAAAAGTTATTCTAAGACTCACTTAAGTAAGATAAAGAGAGACCGCCCATACACCCTCTCTAAGCACACCTAAATGATCCTCAAGACTACCTATAATGAGATAAATACACTTTAAATACATCAAAACACATAACATGAGATCCTCCTACCAAAGGTGATTCTAAGGCTCACTTGAGTGAGTTGTGAAGTAACCGCCCATACAATCCATTCACACACACTTAAGAGATCCTTTAGACTACCTAAGATAAGATCATCCTCACTTCATTAATCAATATTCCTATCTAGAGTCATTCTTAAGACTTCCCTAGGTAAGACATGAAGAGACCATCCTTTATGCCCCCTTCACACTTTAACTAGGCAATCCTTAAACTACTCTAGATAAGTACTTATTTCATTTATATACAACTTGCTTAAGCCATTATCTTCATTAGTCCAATTAAGAGACATTCATCCCATAAGGACATTCAAGTAATGGTCTTGGCGAAGACCTAGGGACTCAATCACTAACATCTTCAAAGCCTATTGTGCAATGTCTAGATAGCTTCCCATTCCACCACCTAAACTTCATAGAACTTCTACAACACTAGAGGGTATCCCATATGATGAGAATAGGTAATAATCAAATAGACCATGGTACCAAAGCATGGAATCCAGAGTTGTAACCTACTCCGATAAGGGTGTTCTACTTGTCAATGGTAGAACTTGGACACATCCCATGTAGGCACATGGTAAAGTAATATGAAGGGTTTCTTTGCACTCTAGCCTCATTCTTAACTAGAGCTACTTCCTTTACCATACTCACTCGGTGCTAGCCTTTGTTCTCATAGAGTAATTTACATAAAGGATCATACGAAGGGGTTCCGTATCTAGTTAATAACCCAATCACATTCACCCTACCAAAGAGGACCCGTAGGGTTGCCTTTCAATGGTGAAGAGGATAGCTTAATTATTTTCCTAAGGATGATCTCATGCCTTTCCAGACAACCAACCTTAAGTCCACCATTCACACAAGAAGGATACCATTAAGGCTTTCGACTTCAAGGATATCATAACCTCTCAACTAGGTTGAGGGCTCCACATAATTTGACCTTTATAGCAATGTTCAAGGTCTAATGTCATTCATACATACAAGACTAAGAGGATTTATCATCCTAAGTCAAGACATCTCATATATACATTACATGGTATCATGTAAGGCACACAAGTCTACCAAACAAGACACACACAAACTTCACATATAACATATCATTCTAGAAGCACATAGGCATAACCAACATCATTTATAGGTCACCCTATACACTACTATAACATCATCAATATAAGCATCATAAGACTCATATAGTTAAGTAGTAAGAATCATGCATCAACTCTAAGACTACACACATAAGGACATAGTCATAGTCTAACATGATCACCTAACAACATCAATAGAAGAATGCATACTTTCACCTTACTCACATGTAGATGAATATGTTCACACTTCACATAAATCAGCTACACAACCATCATAATATATCAAGTAGATGCAGACAAGGCCATGATCATCATAATACAGAAAGTAACGCCGACGAGGCCACATCATTCATAAGTAAAGCACATAGCACCACCACCATAAGTGGACCATACCAATCATAACATAATTCAAGACCTAATTTACGTAAAATAAAGATAATTAGGGCAGCGTACCACCAATCCATCCTCACCACGTCAATCCTTTGCTAAATCATCCAATATAATACTCAAAGGCCCTTATTCATGGCCATTATCATCAATCCAGTACAAAAATTATAATACTCAATGAATCTAATTCAATTCAATAAAAATTTATCAATCTAATACAGCCTATACATCAATCCAATACAATTATTATATCATTCAATAGCCCAAAGAAAACTACACTAGAATTCATAAGCATTGAGTCAGGATCACTTAACCCATAAAATAGTCAAAACTACAACTTGCATGGTTTTCATTGGTTCATAGAGTTTTTAGGTTAAAATCATCAAATTAACATCAATTCAATCATAATACAATAATTCAAAACGTTTTATGCAAGAACCCATGGCTAGATCACAAAATTGGATAATTCATGTTTTGATCATCTTTGAAGAAAAGAGATTCAAGGATGAAAATCATACCTTAATATAGAAGATTAACCCACGAAATTGATGGAGAAAAACCTTGGAAAATCAGTCTTCTTCCTTGGAGCTTCAAAGCTTCAGCAATGGAGGTTTCAGAGAGAAGAATGGAGAGGCTTTGTTTTGAGTTGAGGGTTTAACTTTGATTGGTGAGTTTAGGGGTTACAAAAGACTCAATAACCGTCAATAAGTCATCCCCAAATTACCCAAAAGACCCCTGAACTTATTAGACATTTTAACCAACTCAAATTTGACTTAAAAACGACGCGACCAAATCTGGGAGTGCATCGCGGAGGCATTTTCAAATCTTGTTTCTGGAAAATTTCGAGACACAATGGTTCGTGAAGCCACCTGTCGCATGGAAAAAATTTGCCCTTTCAGTGCCATATGCGCGACGCGCAGCCACTGTCAGATTCTGGCTGGCACGGCAGCTTTTTTGGCCAACTTTGGGTCCTCCTGTGGAACCCTTTGGATGGTCCCCAAGGCATTGTTCTTGTAACATTCCGAAAAATTACATGTCTAGTGAAGATCCCAGTAAGTCCTTTAGAATGCGTATTGGGGGTACATAGGCACCTCAATGCCCAATATTGAGAAATATTGGGCATATTATAGAAAATTGGCTAAGGGGGGTTAGCCAATCTCTATATATACCCAAATAAGCAAAATATATTCCAAGCTTGTTTAGAATTGTACCTGCAAAGAAGACCCTAAGATAAAAATAGTGACATCGTAATAACACATATTAATTCTCCACTCAACACATTAGGTACTAGGCATCCAAGTGTCAAGCCTAGTACCATAGCACATAACCATTTAAAATGATCATGTAGAGTAAGCAATGCTCAAGGACATAGTGAGGATCCTTGGGACAATTAGTAAATATTCCAAATGAACCTTCCAAATAGTTAGTTAGGAAAGTGCAAGCAGCACATGTGCAAAACTGCCAAGTGTACCACTCTAATCGATTCGATTAGGGCGGTTGGGGACAAGCGCACATGCGGGTCCAACCACATGGGGCCAAGCTCCCTAACCAGTCCTAGACCCTAACTAACTGACCTAACTCACTAACTAACCTAATACCAACCAATAATAACCAACTAAGGGACCCAACAACCTAGGACCTTGTCGGGTGACACTTATCCGCATAACTAACTAAGAGACAACCTAGTACCTAACCTAGGATTGTCCAAAAGGTTGGTTATGGTCCTAACAAATTAGGGGTACTTTAGTACTTACACTAGGTTACCTAATTAATTAATTCAGCAACTTAATTAATTAATTTAAATGGACAAAACCGAAATCACTAAGCAATTTTCAGATTTTGGTTAAGACAAGAAAGAGACAACCTAGTACCTAACCTAGGATTGTCCAAAGGGTTGGTTATGGTCCTAACAACTTAGGGGTACTTTAGTAATTATACTAGGTTACCTAATTAATTAATTTAGTAACTTAATTAATTAATTTAAAATGCTAAATCCAAAACTACTAAGGAAATTTCCAGATTTTGGTTAAGACAAGAAAGAGACAACCTAGTACCTAACCTAGGATGGTCTAAAGAGTTGGTTATGGTCCTAACAACTTAGGGGTACTTTAGTAATTACCCTAGGTTACCTAATTAATTAATTTATCAACTTAATTAATTAATTTAAAAGGCTAAAACCGAAACTACTAAGGAAATTTCCAGATTCTGGTTAATACAAGAAAGAGACAACCTAGTACCTAACCTAGGATTGTCCAAAAGGTTGGTTATTGGCCTAACAACTTGGGGGTACTTTAGTAATTACCCTAGGTTACCTAATTAATTAATTTATCAACTGAATTAATTAATTTGAAAGGCTAAAAACCGAAACCACTAAGGAAAAATCCAGATTTTGGTTAAGACAAGATTCTTCTAATCCTAGTCAATCTAGGAGGGGCGTTTTGTAATTAGCTAATTGGTCTACCTTAATTAGGTTATATAGTCCAAGTAGAATTAGTTAACATTCAGTTTTTAAAGACTTAGACACGTTATTCACTCAAAGAAAATGCTACAACTAAAACAAGATAAAAGTCTGTAAAACCTAAGAGTTCTCTAATCCTAGTCAATCTAGAAACCGCAAGTGGAACACTAGAACTTTAGCAAGAGTCTTCAAGGTTTCTTCGTGGAAAGTTCATAGTGATCTTCGTAGATTTAATTCTACTGCAAGGTATGGCTTTTCTCTCATGGATTCCTTTCTCCAAGAGGCTTTTCAAACATTTTTAATTCAAGAATATCGAAACTAGGGTTGCACCATCGAATCGCATGTTCATCTCCCTAATTCTTCCGATTTCCAATTCTTGTAGTATAGTAGTATTTTTCTTGATGCATTGCTGGTTGTATGTGGTGTTAACCGATCTTATATGTGTGTTTAAGTGATTTATATGTCGAGAGAAATACACGTGATTAGATCCGCATGCTAGGGTGTTATTTACATGAATGTTGAATGTTATAATACCTATTTGTGATCGAGAATATGAGTTGATTATGAGTATTCGTGAATTGCTTTTATATGTTAATTAAAGGTTATATGTTGACTTGTTTAAACATATTATATCGCTATATTGTATCCATGAATGACCGAATTGGCTTGTGTTAATATCTAATATGATTTTGTGCCAACTAATGGGCTAACCAATAGATTCAAAAGATGCAAAGTGATCTAATTATCAATTTAATAAACTCATAACATAGGGTATGCCAATCAATGGGACAAGTCCCAACATACCCTATCCACACAACTTGTAACGAGAATCGTTAACCATCATAAAGAATGATATAAGGTTAGTAAGTGACGTAAACAAGTTAAGGTGAGTAAAGAGATAACTAAGAGTTAAGTTATAAGATTGACCTAGTAAAGAGTGTTAGAAAGAAGTGAGACGAGTCTCAACAACACTTAATAGTTACGTCAATAATACTCACATAAGAGGGTGCTAGAATCCGTGAGACCAGTCTCACTCGCACCGTGATGATAAAGTAAAGTCTTAAGAGCATAATCATCAAGTAAACATAGGGATGACCAGTCATCCATAAAGTAAGGAAACCTCATAACTAGAAGCAAGCTTCCATAATGTAATGAGTCAACTCTAAAAGATAAGAAGATAAAATCTTAGCTTAGCATCTATAGACTAGCTATGAGCGAGTGCGAGCACATGTAAGTCTCATGATATGAGATCGCCAGGGTCTCAGAACGTCTCCTAGTCTTAGAACTATGTCACCAACATAGGGGCACCTAGCTAGTGGAGGCCACCCACTAAACACGCTAGCAAGTCAGGTATCACCTTGGCCATTGATTCCACCTCTTTTCGGTGTGGGGGAAACACCGAATTTCATGTTTATCTCACATGATCTATGTCGGTTATAGCTCAGTACAAGTATTCAGTTCACTACTGTCGTGAACCCCCCTTTACGATTTGTGGAAGACATCGATCGATTCACCTTAGCCGGTGAATCCCCCTTTTCGATGTGGGGAAGACACAGAGCTTGATTCACTTTAATCGGTGAACCACCCCTTTTCGGTGTGGGGGAGACACTGGATTTCATGTAGCTCGCATGATCTACTTCCATTAATGCTAAGAGAATTCTTTAAGAAAGTATGAAAGAATAAGTAGCATTATCAAAGAGAACGATCAAGCAAGGGAGTAGAATCCTAAGTTCATAGTGAACTAAGTAAAGTAAGAGCTTAATGAATATAAATCATTAGTGTTTGATAGAAATAACAAATTGGGGGTAGCCATAATGGAGCGTCTATTATGTCCCAAGAACTATATTTTATGAAATAATCAAATAAGGGGCATAGCCAATAAAGATTTGCTTATTAATGTAAGTTACCCTACAAGAAGAAGAATGAAAAATCTAACTCATAGGTAGGGTAGTCAATTGTGTCCTTAGTCTTGTGAATTGCTTACTCGATTCATTGTAGGTATGGGACTACAATGAATCATTGCACTTGTAAGTGAAACATAAGATCAAAGGAGATCATTGAACTACACAACAAGAAGATAGAAAAGACTGAAAAATAATCTAAGTCTGAAAGAGTGGCACTCTCGGCCTAAGTATCAAAAATAAGAAACATCGTTTAAGTTGTTCTAAAATTATGTTCATGATTCCAAGGTCTTATGTTCATATAGAAAACGAGTTGTATGCCTTAATTGCATGAGAACGTGTCATATTTACATCATTTAACAAGATTAACGTTTCAAGTGAATATTAACGTTGTAACCGTGACTTGACACTTTTTTAGGAAAAGAGCTTTCCTTGTTCATGCATCGTCCCTTATGTGTTATGTGCATACACCCATACTTAGTACAAGTGTGTAATAACCCCATATCTATTTACTATTTTTATAGGCACAGGTTCTCAAGAAGGTTGAAGTCCGTCGAAGTAGTTTGGAAAAGCGATCTCCAGACTTTCGTAGGTCCTCTTGAGTTCGAGGATGCTACGTTTTATTATTCTAGCTTAGATCATTAGATTTAGCTAATGACTATTGTCCTAGCGTTTCTTTCCAAGTATTTATTTCAAAGTATTGTAATAAGGCCAATTGGCGAACTATTATTATTATTATTACGATCATTTATTTCATTGTTTACTCTATTGATAGATGGTTGTTGAGTTTAAGCTAGTAGAATATCACTCTTATACAAAACTATATGAAGTCTATGTACACTTCGTTAAGTAATTAAAAGTTTTAAATTTTCTGCAAATTTAACTGTATGATTGTGATGAAAGCTAAGAAGAGGCTTGTCTGTGACCTCTGAGAGGTTAACGACGCCGGTCGCGGTTTGGATTCTAGAATCCGGGTCATGACAGTTCCCAGACGTTTCAACCCTTTACATGATAGGCTAAGCGTAGGAACCATCTTTACTCAATTTCACCCTCAAACCATCCCCCAAACCATAACTACAAAACACTACGACACACTAGTTCAACTTCCACTAGTTTCCGAACGTCTTGGACGTTCTTGGACGTTTGACCTCCAAACACTTCCAAACATTATATACTGCCTATGAACACAATTATTAACCATTTTATGACTTTAAAACATCATGACACAAGTGTTAAGCTCTAGTTCAACCTAGCTCATTTTTAGGGTGTAACAAAAGGAAAATACTCATGCAATTCTTATTGAGCTATGACTATGACTATATGATGGATAGACCGGATGACCTAAAATAAGTTATGATGTTTAATAAAGACTCAAATACATTTCAAAAGGGACACTATCATAGCACCGAGTGAACTAGAGTTAGGAGTGTCCCTTCTAACATAGGGAAGGTAGGATCACTAATGTACTCATGAGATTGGAGTCTATAATGCCTGTTGCATAAAGAGGGTCCCAGCTACATCTCCTAGTTCTTGACTATGTTGCACCCATAGGAATACTAGCTAGTAGATCCACATAGATACTATGTTCATGTTTTGGTACCACCTTAGCAAGTAGTTTGCCTTCTTTCGGTATAGGGTTCCATGACACCGGATTCCACATTAGCTTATGTGGTCTATGTCGGTTAAGGCTAGATGTTCCCAAAAGGTAAAATTAAGTAATGAAGTGAACTATAACTAGGATGACCTAAGGGGTTTATCTTAGTCTAGGTAGGGGTATAGGACTCTACCTATACATTGCACTAGTTAGCCTTAAGGAAATTATTAGAAGGATGTTCTTATGTATGTATATTCTTATATATGTAAATTGTAACATTCCAAAAAAATGTACTTGTCTAGTGAAGGGTATATTAGGCTTTAAGAATATGTGTTGGGACACATAGGCATCCCCATTCCCAATATTGAGAAATATTGGGCATGTTAGAGAATATTGGCTTAAGGCTGTTAGCCAATGTCTACACAAGTAAATTAAAATACACGTCGATGTCAAATACTCCAATCCAAGCTTGTTTAGAAATTGTACCTGCAATGAATACCCTAAGCTAAAATAACTATATTCTTCACATACACCCATATTAGGTACTAGGCATCCAAGTGTCAAGCCTAGGTACCATAGCACATGATCATTTAAAATGATCTTGTAGATTAAGCAGTGCCCAAGGACATAGTGAGGATCCTTGGGACAATAAGTGAACTTTCCAAATGAACTTTCCAGAGTAATCAGTTAGGAAGTGCACGAAAACACATGTGCTACAGGCCGAGTGACCAAGCTAACCATTTCGGTTAGAGTGGTTAAGGGACAGGCGCACGTCCGGGTCAAGCCACGTTGGGCCAAGCTTCCTAACCGGTCCTAGGCTCTAACTAACTGACCTAACTAGCTAACTAACCTAGGACTAACCAAAAATAACTAACTAGCGTGCCCGACATTCTAAGACCAAATCGGGTGACACTAATCGAGTAACTAACTAAAGAAACATCCTAGTATCTAACCTAGGATGGTCCAAAGGGTTAGCCTAACAACTTAGGGGTATTTTAGTAATCACCTTAGGTTACTTAATTAATTAAATTAGCAACTTAATTAATTAATTTAAATGGTCAAACTGAAACCCTTAAGCAATTTCCAGATTTCGGCTAAGTCAAGTGTTCTCCTATTTTTAGTCAATTTAGGAGGGACGTTTTGGTAATTAACTAATTGATTTATTTAATTAAGTTATTTAGCCTAAGTTAAATTAGTTAATATTCAGTTCCTAAAGACTTAGACTCATGCTATTCATCAGTAAACCCTACGACTAAAAACAGTGAACAAAGTATGAAAAACCTTAGGCAATTTCAAGGCAGTTCTTCAAGGTTTTCGTGAAAAGTACAAGGTGATCTTCGTAGATTCAATTATACAGTAAGGTATGGGTTTTCTCTCTTGGATTCCTTTCCCCAGGAGGCTTTTCAGCATTTTTGAATTCAAGAAATCGAAACTAGGGTTGTTCCCAATGAATCGCATGTTCATATCCCTAGTTCTCCATATTTCCGATTCTAGTAGTGTAAATCTCGAGCATGTTGTTGGTAGGTGGTGATAACTGATCATTATGTGTATGTTTCTGTGATTAATAATGTCGAATTAGACCTAATGGTTAGATCTGTATGATTAGGGTATTACTTACATGAGATAATAAATGTTGTAATGCCTACTTGTGTTCGAGAATATGAAATTGTTATACGTCGTTCATTGATTTGTTCTTAAAGGATAATCAAAGGTTAAAGGTTGGCTTGTTTAACATGATGAGATTACTATACTGTATTCATTAAGTGATTGACTTGGCTTGTGATAATATCATAGTTTGATTTATGCCAATAAATTGGCTAGCAATATTATTTCCAAAATATGTAAAGTCATACCAATCTTAACTAAATGAACTCATAACATAGGGTATGCCAATAATTGGGACAAGTCCCAACATACCCTATCTACATGAACTTGTGAACGTAATAGCACATTGAATAAGTCCTTACAACTTTCATGAAAAATTGTATAAGATTATCAACTCACGTTGAATAAGATAAGGTGAGTACTGAAATAACTAAAAGCTTATGAGTCATGAAATTGACCTAATATAGAGTGTTAAAGGAAGTGAGACAAGTCTCACTTACACTTAAACGATTATGTCAAAAATTTCTTACATAAGAGGGTGCTAGAAACCGTGAGATAAGTCTCACTCGCACCATGATGATAATGTAATATTAAATTCACATTCATCAAGTATAAAAGAAAGGGGTGACCAGTCAGCCATTGAGCTAAGTATACCTCATACTAGAAGCCAGCTTCCATAATGTTTGAGTCAACACTAAAAGTTGTAAAGTATAATAAATCTGAGCTAAGCACCGATAGACTAGCAATGAGCTTGTGCTAGCACATGTAAGCCTCATGAGATGAGATCACCACCAAGGTGGATTAGGGTCTTCGAAGTCTCCTAGTCTTTGAACTATGTTGCCAGCATAGGAACTAGCTAGTGGATATTCCACCTAAGAATGCTAGGTAGTATTCGGTTTCACTTTGGCCGGTGATACTACCTCTTTTTGGTATGGGGAAGACACCGGATTTTATGTTTAGCTCACATGATCTATGTCGGTTAAAAGATCAAGAAAGTATTCGGTTCTGTTTAGCCATGAACTACCTATTTTCGGTGTGGGGATGACACTGGACTTGGTTTCACCTTAGCCAGTGAACCACCTCTTTTGGTGTGGGGAAGACACTGGGTTCGGTTTTACCTTAGCCGGTGAACCACCTCTTTTCGGTGTGGGGAAGACACTGGATTTCATGTTAGCTCACATGATCTATATCAGTTAATGCTTAAGATTTCTTTAAGAAAGTAAGAAAGAAAGAAAGTAGCATGTTCAAAGTGAACAACAGATCAAAGAAGAAGAAATGTAAGTTCAAAGTGAACTAAGTAAGCAAGAGCTTAAGAATGTGAATCATCAATGTTTGATAAGAATGAAGTTTTAACAAGTTATTGGTTTATGCAAATATCGGAGTATGAATATATGCCCCAAGATCTATACATAATACAAATAATCAAAGAATGGGCATAGCCAGTAAAGATTCACTTATAAATACATTCATGCCCAATTTAACAAGAATAAAAAGAATAACTCATGAGTAGGGTAGCCAAATCATTTCCTTAGTCTTTTGGATTACTTACTCGATTCATTGTAGGTATGAGACTACAATGAATCATTGCATTTGTAAGTAAAACATAGGATCAAAGGAGATCATTGAACTACACAACAACAAGAAGAAAAGACTGACAAAATAAACTAAGGCTGGGAAGAAGAGCTCTCGGCCTAAGAGGAGCAAATTTATTAACTTTTGCTTGAGTTGTTCTAAAATTATGTTCATGATTTCAAGGTCTTATGTTCATATAGAGAATGAGTTATGTGCTTTAAATGCATGAAAACATGTCATATTCATACCATGATTCACGAATAACAAATTAGGAAAGTGTAGTGACTTAACTTTCCAGAAACGGCATGTTGCTATGGGAAGAGCTTTTCTTGATCATGCATAGTCCTTATGTGTTTATGTGCATACACCCATACTTAGTACAAGTGTGTACTAACCCCTATAATATTACTATTTTTATAGGTGCAGGTTCTTGAGAAGTTTTAAGATTCGTTGAAGTGGTTTGGATTAGCAATCTCCAGACTTTGGTAGGTCCTTTTGAGTTCGAGGATCCCTACACTTTTATTCTAGCTTAGTACATTTGACATAGCTAGTGGATGTTGTCCCTAGCGTTTCATTTCAAACATTTGTTCAAGTGTTTGTAATAAGGCCGATTTGGCAAACTATTATTATTATTATTATTATTTATTTTAATTGTTTAATCTATTGATAGATGGTTGCTTTAGTTTGAGCTGTTTAGTATATTACTCTTATGCAGTTATATGAAGTCTAAGTATACTTCAATAAAATTTTAAATTTTCCGCAAATTTAAATGTATGATTGTGATGAAAGCGAAGAAGAGGCTTGTCTGCGACCTCTGAGAGGTTAACGATGCCGGTCTCATCTGGGGTCTAGATTTTGAGTGTGACATAAATGATATGTATATGATGATCTTACATGTTAATGACACCATGTGATGTTGGTTTCACTTATGAACATGTGTTTGGTCTCTATTGCTAAAGTATGATGTTATGTACTCTTAATGACATGCTATGTGAAGTTGGACATTGTTTATGGTTCTTGTTAGGTTTACTTGATTGTGTGAGGTTATGGGGCTTTGCTTAGTCATTGCACTAGTGGACTTAATGAGGGTTCATGCGTAATGGTCTTGCTTTGATTATGATTTTATGAACTCTTATACATGCTTGTTTATGTTATAACTTGGTGATAGAGTTGTCTTGATTATGTGCTAAATTATGTTGATATGCATGTTGACTTGACTAGACTTAGCATTGTTGGTCTTGTGATGTACATGGTCTTGACTCAATCAATATGTACTATTTACTTGCATTGGGTCTTGAATGTGCATAAGTCCTTTCAAAGTAAATTAACATGCTTTAATGAAATATCCCTTTTTAGCATGATTTCGATGTTGTGTGTGGATATGGTCCTATACATAGTACAAATGATGTGCTAACCCCATTTCTCCCTTTTTTCCCCAACATTTTATGTCCCCGTCATTGAAGGGCTTGTGATGAGTTTTGAAGGAAGACTTGGATTCTCATTCTCCAAGTTGGCTAGGTCCTCACCACTTCGAGGACAATGCCACTTTCTAGCATTGGATGTCGATTAGCCTTAAAGATACATTATTCATTTCCTTTCATTTGATTACTAAATATTGTATAGCCTATATGTGGATTTCATTGTATTGATGTATGGGCTATGCCCAATTGTTATACTCTTGTTTAGATGGTTATGAGATGAGACATCCGTTTAGAGTCGATGTCTCATTTAACCACGTCTATGTAGATTCTTATTAATAATTGTGAAGCGCGCCACACTTATAAATAGGAAACTATATGATGCTTAGGAAACTCTCCTTTTCTTGGAAATCCAATATTGTGCCTCGAGAGTGTTGACTCTATGTGCCCTTAGTATCTAATCCTTTTAATGTGATTATAGGCAATGAATACCCAAAGAACAGCCACTCGAAGACTTGATGAAGAGATTGCCAATGCAGGGTTTCCTCCCCAAGACAATCAAGTCCCTCCTCTTGAAGAAGTTGCTAATGATGATCACGCTCTGGTCAATCCTCCTCCTTTGACGCATGGGGACATAAGGTCAGTCTTTCTCCAAATGGCCCAAGCAATTACTACAAAAGCACAAGCCGTCACTACTCAAGCACAAGCCATGAAGTCCCAACCTAATCGAGAGGTGGTACCCCGAGGAAACCAACATGTTGGCACCATGGCCTCCTATTTGAGGGATTTCACAAGGATGAATCCCTCTACTTTCTATGGGTCCAAAGTGGAGGAAGAAGCTCAAGAGTTCATTGATGAAACCTACAAGATTCTCTATGATATGGGGTTGACTAATAGTTAGAAGGTCGAGTTAGACACTTACCAACTCAAAGATGTGGCCCAAACTTGGTACGTCCAATAGAGAGACAATAGGCCCTTAAAGGGTGGACCGGTGACATGGGAGATTTTCAAGAAGGCTTTTCTTGATAGGTTCTTACCTAGAGAGAAGAGGGAAGCCAAAGTGGAAGAATTCATCAACCTTCATCAAGGAGGTATGAGTGTACTTGACTACTCTTAGAAATTTACTAAATTGTCAAAGTATGCTCCTTCTTTGGTTTCCGACCCTAGGGTTGAAATAAGCCACTTTATGACGGGTGTAAGGTCCTGAAAATGACTTAGGTGAATCTATACATAACGCGATTGTATGGTGTTCTAAGGTCCTAAAATGGTCTATAAGGTGTTTTACAGGTAGTAGCTAAGAGTTTAGGTGCATTCGAAGTCAAACGCAAGGGACGATCCAAGACGTTCGATGACTAAGTCACCTAAATGCCTCGTATGTGATTCTATGTGATTGTGTGTAATGCATGAGCTTGTATGGTTCTTAAATGAGTTTATATGATGTTTATAGTCAGAGTGTCAAGTTTCGTGAGGTTTGGAGGTCAAACGTTCAAGAACGTCCATGACGTTTGAAAGTTGTGCCTAGAAATGACCTTGTGTTTCTATGCATGTTTCATCGAGTTTTACGTGTTCGTTTTGGATGAAACTTATGTGGTAGGTCCTAATCTTGTATACGTGCATGTTTGGGTTGGAAACATCCGGGTACGACTCCATCTAGGCCCCGCAAGGGGCCCTAGAGGAGGACCCCAACCTTGAGCTCAACACTGCCAGGCAGTGTCCAATCAAAGGACCAAACGATGGCCAGTCGACCAGCCTACGGACCGTCAATGGGTCTCATCGATTGGTACATGTTGCCTGTAGGTTGAGGAGTCCCTAAACCAAACCACCACGAGACCCTATCGACGGGACGTAGTCTGACTGACGGTCCATCAATGTGGGCGTCAATGGGATCAAGTTGTCCGTGACTTGGGAGTTTAAGGGTGCAACAACAAGACCCCATCTATGGGGCGTGGGTGAGACCATAGACTGTCGATGGTCACGTCGATGGTGCAGTGTATTTTTGGCCACCTTTCTGTTAAGTTGATGGGTGAAGTCGTAAACTCACCCCAAACCCCTATAAGTCTTTGGACAGTTGTTTTGAGATGGGTATTTTAAGAGTATATAAATCATTAAACTCTCATTTAACCCTAACACTAATATCAAAACACATATCCTCCAAAAGTTTCCCAAAAACCTCCATGAGAGTTCAAAGTGAAGATGAAGCTTGAAGCTTGAAGATGGATCTTCAATGGAGTTTCTTCTTCAATTAGCATTGGATTCTTCAAATAAGGTATGGGAGTTATTCATCTAAGGTTTATCACCTTAGAGCCAATTTCAAAGATGTTTTCAAAGGATTTCAAAAAGATGAAAAAGTCAAATTTGTACTCTAAGTCTTGGCTTCTTGCATGAAAGGTTTTCAAACATTAAGATATGAGGTTATTGATGTTTAATTGATGTTTTCTAATGAAATTCTCAATGAACCCTTGATATTCTCAAATCTCTTAATTTTCACTACTAAAGTATGGGTGAATTGATTATGCTTTGAGATTAATGATTTCATGTGTAGATTGTTATGGGCTTTTGAGTGATGCATAGATTATGTATGAATGATGTACAGGCTGTTCCAATTTGATTAATTGAGTAATGAATACAATTAGATCTATTGCATGTTAAGCCTATTGAATTGATATGAATTTAATGCTTGTAGATTCTAGTGTAGATTTCTATGGGCTTTCTAATGATATAAGAATTATATTCAATTGATATCTAATTGGTCTTAGATTGGAAATCTATATTGAATTGACTTAGATTCATTGAGTATTATGATTTATGCTTTGGATTGATGTTCATGGCCATGGGTAAGGGCCTTATGGTATTGATTTGGATGATTTAGCTTGGGATTGAAGTGGTGAGTTCAAGTGGGTGGTATGCTTCCCTAACTCTTTTATTATTATGTATAGCTATTGTAATTTATCTCTTGGATTATATGTGATTGGTATGGTCCACTTATGGTGGCGGTGTTACGTGAATTGATGTGGTCTTGTCGGCGTTATTTTAAGTATTATGATGATCATGGCCTTTTCGGCACTACTTGAAGTGTTATGTTGATTAGTGTAGTTGATTATATGAAGTATGAGAATCTACCTATATGTGAAGTAATGTGGAAGTATGTGTCCTCTTATTGAAGTTATTAGGTGATCATGTTATACAATGACTATGTGCTTATATGTGTAGTCTTAGAGTTGATACATGATTGTCCCTAACTTTGCTATATGAGTCTACAATGGTTATGTTGATGATATTAATGTCATGGCTAGGTTGACTAGATGATGTTAAGGGTCATTCCTAAGTGTCTAAAGAATGTTATGCTATATGTGCTAAAGTGAAGTATGTTGTGTCTTGTTTAGGTAGACTTGTGTCCCTTACTTGATGCATGTATGAATATGAATATGTGATGACTTGACTTAGGAAGCTAAAATGTCTTAGTCTTGAATGTATGAATGTTATGTAAGACCTTAAATGATGATAAGAAGGTCCTTTATGTGGAACCTTGAACCTAGCGGTAAGGTTAGGAAACTTGAAGTCGTAAGCCGTAATGGTATCTTTCATGTAATGAATGATGGACTTAAGGTTGATTGGCTGGAATGACATCATATCATACATTAGGAAAGACATGATGAGCTTCTTGTCCCCATAGTGATATAGCCTTAGTGGACCTTGCTTTGGTAGGGTAAATGTAATTGGGTCATGAACTTTATATTAGACCCATTTGTATGAACCTTAATGTGAAATTCTATGAGAACGAAGGCTAGAACCGAGTGAGTATGGTAAGGGCAGTAGCTCTAGTGAAGCAGGAGATTAGAGTACAAAGAAGCCCTTCATATTTCCTTAACTATGTGCCTACATGGGATGTGTCTATGTTCTACCCTTGGCAGGTAGAACACCTCATCGGAATAGGATAGAACTCCGGATTTCATGCTTTGCTACCATGGTCTATGTCGGTTATTGCCTATTCTCATCATACGGGATACTTACTAGCATTAGAGAAGTTCTATGAAGTTTAGGTGGTGGTATGGGATGCTATCTAGACATTGCATAATAGGCTTTGAAGGTGTTAGTTGGAGTCCCTAGGTCTTGTTTAAGACCATTACTTGAATGTTCTTATGTGATGAATGTCTCATAAATGAACTAAGTAATGTAATGACTTAAGTTAAGAAAGAATCTTAAATGAATAAGTACTTATCTAGAGTAGTTAAGGGTTGTCTAATTAAGGTGTGAAGGGGGCAATGGAATGGTCACTTCATCTCTTACATAGAATGATTCTAGTTAAGGAAATGTGATTGATTATGTGGACTTGATCCTAACCTAGGTAAGTCTTAAGGAATACTTAGGTAAATCTTGAAGAGGTCAATCATGGACGTTATCTTCTTGAGTTACTTGAGTAGGTCTTTAGATAACCTTTGAAAGGAGAATGTCATATTCGATGTATGCTATTGTATTAAGTGAGAATGACTCTATCCTAGGTAGTCTATAGGATCCCTTGTGTGTGTGTGATAGGGATTGTATGGGGGGTCGCTCCACACTCACCCAAGTGAACCTTGGAATCACCTTTGTTAGAAGGATCTCATATTTATGTGCTTGATGATAGTAAGTGTGTATGTGTCTCATTCTAAGTAGTCTTACGTATCGTTTAGGCATGCTTTGAAAGGTTGTATGGGCGGTCTCTCTTTCTGTTGCTTAAGTGAGTCTTAGGATAGCTTTTAGTGAGGGAATTATATGTAAAAGTGTGTGTAAAGTGAAATAAGGAACTTCACTGTACAGTGAAGGGAACTTTATTGCAATAGTGAGGTAGTTACTGTAAGGTTTATTAAAATGTGACTATTTGCTGAAATGATTTATTATGTATTTTTAAAGTTATATGATGTTCTTATGATTATAATATGATGTTTAAATCAAAATTCATGAAAAGCATGTTATTTACTAAATGTCCCTTTTTCATGGTTTTTGAATGGCTTCCATACTGAGTACATCTAATGTGCTAACCCCTACTTTTATTTTTTGACTGAAGTGTAGGGAATTGGAAGTATTGATGTACCATGAAGGATGGATAGGTTTCTAAGGGTTGAAGATGAAGTATTGGTGAGTCCTCATCGATTCGAGGACAATATCCACATGATCCGTTATGTCTTAAGTCTTTACTTTATGTCTTGTATGGGCTTAGTCCCAAGTGTTGTATACTCTAAAGTTTAGATGGTGTTGATGACACTAGGTTGGTTTGGTTTCCTTTGAAGGGTAGTATAGTTTTCAAGAATGGTAAGGTATAGAGTTAGAAATGTGAATGAGTGGTTGTTGAGGTGGTTTGAAGTTGGTTGAGACCCAACCATAGAAGAAAGTTGAAGAGATTTGAAAGAGTAAAGGTGAGTTTCTCCTAGTAAGGGGTATGTAATGGCTAGATGGTTGAACCCTTGAGAGTCCTTAGTGCTCATGAGCTAGACTTTGGGTCAGAAAGTATTAGAAGGTTTAAGGTGCCTTGAGGAAGTTCCTTGTGATAGATGTTATGTTGACCTTAGAATGGTTTTCTTCTAAGTGGGGGAGTATGGTGAAGAGTATGTTTGTTGGGATTGAGGTACCCTTAACTTTCGTTATGTGTTTATTCAAGCCTAAAACAAGGAGTTCTTAGTAACTTGATTTGTGTAGGAGTCTTTTTTTGGAAGATGAGTTCCAAACATTCACCTTATGATATGCATGTTTGGTTGAAATTGAATTTCGTTAACCTATTGCATTGTGTATTTTATGAAGCCATGATCATGTTGTAAAAAATGTTTATATGATGTTAGCATCTCTATATCATGAATTGCCTAAAAGTTGCATTTTGAAAAATTTGTTCAAATCACAGTAATGCACTGTCAGTTCACTGTGAAGTTTTTCAAAAATTAACTAATTGATTCTTTGGTCTAAAATTGTTGTAATGTGGTTAGAACTGATGTGTATAAGTATGATAATGAATATAAAATGAATTTTTGCTATTTGGAATGAAACATGTGAGTTTTATAGCATGATGAGTTATAGAATGTAATCTAGTTTCTTGTTGTGTTGTAATCTCTTAACTATGTGAAATTGATGTTTTCTTGGAAGTTTGTATTGTATGAGGTGTTATATGGTATGGTCATGATTTTCTAGTTGAATCCCTAGTCTTGGATGTGTTCAGAGAGTGGCAAGTGTCATTCGAGGACGAATGTTGTCCAAGTGGGGGAGATTGTAACGTCCCAAAAATGACTTAGGTGAAGCTAGAGCCTAACGTGGTTGTCATGGTGGTCTAAGGTCCTAAAATGGTCTATGAGGTAGTTTAGAGGTAGTATCTAAGAGTTTAGGTGCATTGGATGTCAAACGTCAAGGGACGATCCAAGACGTTTGACGACTAAGTCACCTAAATGCCTCATATGTGATTCTATGTGATTATGTGTAATGCATGAGCCTTTATGGTTCATAAATGAGTTTATATGATGTTTATAGTAAGTGTGTCAAGTTTCGTGAGGTTTGGAGGTCAAACGTTCAAGAACGTCCATGACGTTCAAAAGTTGTGCCTAGAAATGACCTTATGTGTATAAGCATGTTTCGTCGAGTTTTACGTGTTCGTTTTGGATGAAACTTATCTGGTAGGTCCTTATCTTGTATACGTGCATGTTTGGGTTGGAAACATCCGAGTACGACTCTATGTAGGACCCGCAAGGGGCCCTAGAGTAGGACCCCAACCTTGAGCTCAACACTGCCAGGCAGTGTCCAGTGGACGGACCAAACGACGGCCAGTCGACCAGACGACGACCCATTGATGGTTCTCGTCGATTGGGAAATTATTGCCTGTAGGTTGACGAGTCCCTGAACCAAACCACGAGACCCCGACGGGATGTGGTCTGACTGACGGTCCGTCGATATGGGCGTCAATGGGAGCAAGCTGTCCGTGACTTGGGAGTTTAAGGGTGCAACGACGAGATCCCATCGACGGGGCGTGGGTGAGACCACGGACCGTCGATTGTCACGTCAATGGTGCAGTATATTTTCGGCCAGCTTTCTGTTAAGTTGATGGGTGAAGTCGTAAACTCACCCCAAGCCCCTATAAGTCTTTGGACGGTTTTTTTGAGTGTTTATGGGTATTTTAAGAGTATATAAGTCATTAAACTCTCATTTAACCCTAACACTAAGATCAAAACATATTCCCTCCAAAAGTTTCCCAAAAACCTCCATGAGAGTTCAAAGTGACTTGAAGCTTGGATTCTTCAAATCCTTAAGGTATGGGAGTTCTTCATCTAAGGTTTGCTATCACCTTAGAGCCAATTTCAAAGATGTTTTCAAAGGATTTCAAAAAGATGAAAAAGTCAAATTTCTACTCTAAGTCTTGGGTTCTTGCATGAAAGGTTTTCAAACATTACGATATGAGGTTATTGATGTTTAATTGATGTTTTCTAATAAAATTTTCCATGAACCCTCGATATTCTCAAATCTCTTAATTTTCACTAAAGTATGGGTGAATTGATTTTGCTTTGAGATTAATGATTTCATGTGTAGATTGTTAAGGGCTTTTGAATGATGCATAGATTATGTATGAATGATGTATAGGTTGTTCCAATTTGCTTAATTGAGTAATGAATACTCTTAGATCTATTGCATGTTAAGCCTATTGAATTGATATGAAATTAATGCTTGTAGATTCTAGTGTAGATTTCTATGGGCTTTCTAATGATATAAGAATTGTATTTAATTGGTCTTAGATTGGTAAATCTATATTTAATTGACTTAGATTCATTGAGTATTATGATTTATGCTTTGGATTGATGTTCATGGCCATGGATAAGGGCCTTATGGTATTGATTTGGATGATTTAACTTGGGATTGAAGTGGTGAGTTCAAGTGGGTGGTATGCTGCCCTAACTCTTTTATTATTATTTATAGATATTGTAATTTATCTCTTGGATTATATGTGATTAGTATGGTCCACTTATGGTGGCGGTGTTACGTGAATTGATGTGGCCTTGTCGGCGTTATTTTAAGTATTATGATGATCATGGCCTTGTCGGCACTACTTGAAGTATTATGTGGATTAGTGTAGTTGATTATATGAAGTATGATCATATCTACCTATATGTGAAGTAATGTGGAAGTATGTGTCCTCTTATTGAAGTTATTAGGTGATCATGTTAAACTATGACTATGTGCTTATATGTGTAGGCTTAGAGTTGATACATGATTGTCCCTAACTTGGCTATATTAGTCTACAATGGTTATGTTGATGATATTAATGTAATGGCTAGGTTTCCTAGATGATGTTAAGAGTCATTCCTAAGTGTCTAAAGAATGTTATGCTATATGTACTAAAATGAAGTATGTTGTGTCTTGTTTAGGTAGACTTGTGTCACTTACTTGATGCATGTATGCATATGAATATGTGATGACTTGACTTAGGAAGATAAAGCGTCTTAGTCTTGAATGTATGAATGTTATGTAAAACCTTGAATGATGATAAGAAGGTCCTTTATGTGGAACCTTGAACCTAGCGGTAAGGTTATAAAACTTGAAGTCGTAAGCCGTAATGGTATCCTTCATGTAATAATAATGGACTTAAGGTTGATTGGCTGGAACGACATCATATCATACCTTAGGAAAGTCATGATGAGCTTCTTGTCGCCATAGTGATATAGCCTTAGTAGACCATGCTTTGGTAGGGTAAATGTGATTGGGTCATGAACTTGATATGAGACCCATTTGTATGAACCTTAATGTGAAATTCTATGAGAACGAAGGCTAGAACCGAGTGAGTATGGTAAGGGAAGTAGCTCTAGTGAAGCACGAGACTAGAGTACAAAGAAGCCCTTCATATTTCCTTAACCATGTGCCTACATGGGAGGTGTCTATGTTCTACCCTTGGCAAGTAGAACACCTCATCGGAATAGTATAGAACTCCGGATTCCATGCTTTGCTACCATGGTCTATGTCGATTATTGAATATTCTCATCATACGGTATACTTACTAGCATTAGAGAAGTTCTATGAAGTTTAGGTGGTGGTATGAGATGCTATCTAGACATTGCATAATAGGCATTGAAGGTGTTAGTTGGAGTCCCTAGGTCTTCTTTAATACCATTACTTGAATGTCCTTATGTGATGAATGTCTCATAAATGAACTAAGTAATGTAATGACTTAAGTTAAGAAAGAATCTTAAATGAATAAGTACTTATCTAGAGTAGTTAAGGGTTGTCCAGTTAAGGTGTTAAGGGGGCAAGGGAATGGTCACTTCATCTCTTACTTAGAATGATTTTGGTTATGGAAATGTGATCCTAACCTAGGTAAGTCTTAAGGAATACTTAGGTAAATCTTGAAGAGGTCAATCATGGACGTTATCTTCTTGAGTTACTTGAGTAGGTCTTTAGATAACCTTTGAAAGGAGAATGTCATATTCGATGTATTCTATTGTATTAAGTGAGAATGATTATATCCTAGGTAGTCTATAGGATCCCTAGTGTGTGTGTGATAGGGATTGTATGGGGGGTCGCTCCACACTCACCCAAGTGAACCTTGGAATCACCTTTGTTAGAAGGATCTCATGTTTATGTGTTTGATGATAGTAAGTGTGTATGTGTCTCATTCTAAGTAGTCTTACGTATCGTTTAGGCATGCTTTGAGAGGGTGTATAGGCGGTCTCTCTTTGTGTTGGTTAAATGAGTCTTAGGATAGCTTTTAGTTAGGGAATTATATGTAAAAGTGTGTGTAAAGTGAAATAAGGAACTTCACTATACAGTGAAGGGAACTTTACTGTAACAGTGAGGTAGTTACTGTAAGGTTTATTAAAATGTGATTATTTGATGAAATGATTTATTATGTATTTCTAAAGTGATATGATGTTCTTATGATTATAATATGATGTTTAAATCAAAATTCATGAAAAGCATGTTATTTACTAAATGTCCCTTTTTCATGGTTTTTGCATGGCTTCCATACTTAGTACATCTAATGTGCTAACCCCTTCTTTTATTTTTTGACTAAAGTGTAGGGAATTGGAAGTATTGATGTACCATGAAGGATGGATATGTTTCTAAGGGTTGAAGATTAAGTATTGGTGAGTCCTCACCGATTCGAGGACAATATCCACATGATCCGTTATGTCTTAAGTCTTTACTTTATGTCTTGTATGGTCTTATTCACAAGTGTTGTATACTCTAAAGTTTAGATGGTTAAAGGGGTAAAGGTTTAATCTTTTAATTGAAAGTCTTCCGCTTGTGTATTGTATATGAAAATAGTTCTTCGTGTGTGAAGAAAGTTTTAAATTCTTACTCATTTTAGAATGTTTATTATGAAAGGAATGATACGAGGGGCTTAGATGATACTTCTTGAAGTCTCATTTGCCGTGTGATGATCTCAAGGATACTCTAACTTCTAGGGTGTACTTGTGGTTGTGTCAAGCTTGGTATCATAGCATAAGGTTTGGGAATGGCGTAGTTTTCTTATGAACCACATCTAGTAGAATCTTGTTTATAATGTGAAGCGCGCCACATTATAAATAGGAGGCTATTGGGTGGTAGGGAAAGTTTTACTTCTTCATTCATATAATCGTGCCTAAGAGCTTGTGTATGGTGTCTTTTACCTTGTCTCCCTTATGTGTTTGGTCATTAAAGTGTGACTTTATGAAGATTGGGTTGAGGGAGAGAAAAGATGAGATGTGGCTTGATAGATGAGGTGTGAAAAATGGTGTTGATGACACTAGGTTGGTTTGGTTGCCTTTGAAAGGTAGTATAGTTTTCAAGAATGGTAAGGTATAGAGTTAGAAATGTGAATGAGTGGTTCTTGAGGTGGTTTGAAGTTGGTTGACACCCAACCATAGAAGGGATTTGAAGAGATTTGAAAGAGTAAAGGTGAGTTTCTCCTAGTAAGGGAGATGTAATGGCTAGATGGTTGAACCCTTGAGAGTCCTTAGTTCTCATGAGCTATACTTTGGGTGAGAAAGTATCAGAAGGTTTAAGGTGCCTTGAGGAAGTTCCTTGTGATAGATATTATGTTGACCTTAGAATGGTCTTCTCCTAAGTGGGGGAGTGAAGAGTGTGGTTGTTGGGATTGAGGTACCCTTAACTTTCGTTATGTGTTTATTCAAGCCTAAAACAAGGAGTTCTTAGTAACTTGATTTGTGTAGGAGTCTTTTTTTGGAAGATGAGTTCCAAACATTCACCTTATGATATGCATGTTTGGTTGAAATTGAATTTCGTTAACCTATTGCATTGTCTATTTTATGAAGTCATGATCATATTGTAAAAGGTGTTTATATGATGTTACTTTGCATATTAGCATGTCTATATCATGAATTGCCTAAAAGTTGCATTTTTGAAAAATTTGCTCAAATCACTGTAATGCACTGCCAGTTCACTGTGAAGTTTTTCAAAAATTCACTAATTGATTCTTTGGTCTACAATTGTTGTAATGTGGTTAAAACTGATGTGTATAAGTATGATAATGAATATAAAATGAGTTTTTGCTATTTGGAATGAAACATGTGAGTTTTATAGCATGATGAGTTATAGAATGTAATCTAGTTTCTTGTAGTGTTGTAAATCTCTTAACTATGTGAAATTGATGTTTTCTTGGAAGTTTGTATTGTATGAGGTGTTATATGGTATGGTCATGAGTTTCTAATTGAATCCCTAGTCTTGGAAGTGTTCGGAGAGTGGCAAGATCATTCGAGGATGAATGTTGTCCAAGTGGGGCAGATTGTAAGGTCCCGAAAATGACTTATGTAAATCTAGAGCCTAATGTGATTGTCATGGTGGTCTAAGGTACTAAAATGGTCTATAAGATAGTTTAGAGGTAGTATCTAAGAGTTTAGGTGCATTGGATGTCAAACGTCAAGGGACGATCCAAGACGTTCGATGACTAAGTCACCTAAATGCCTCATATGTGATTCTATGTGATTATGTGTAACGCATGAGCTTGTATGGTTCTTAAATGAGTTTATATGATGTTTATAGTCAGTGTGTCAAGTTTCGTGAGGTTTGGAGGTCAAACGTTCAAGAATGTCCATGACGTTCAAAAGTTTTGTCTCGAAATGACCTTGTGTGTCTAAGCATGTTTCGTCGAGTTTTACGTGTTCGTTTTGGATAAAACTTATGTGGTAGGTTTTCTCGTATACGTGCATGTTTGGATTGGAAACGTCCGGGTACGACTCCATGTAGGACCCGCAAGGGGCCGGCCCTATAGTAGGACCCCAACCTTGAGCTCAACACTGCCAGGCAGTGTCCAGTCGACGGACCAAACGACAGCCAGTCGACCAGCCGATGGCCCGTCGATTGGTCTCATCGATTGGGACATATTGCCTGCAGGTTGAGGAGTCCCTGAACCAAACCACGACACCCCATCGACCGGACGTGGTCTGACTGACGGTCCATCGATGTGGGCGTCAATGGGAGCTAGCTGTCCGTGAATTGGGAGTTTAATGGTACAACGACGAGATCCCATCGACGGGGCGTGGGTGAAACAATGGACCGTCGATGGTGCAGTGTATTTTCGGCCAGCTTTCTGTTAAGTTGATGGGTGAAGTCGTAAACTCACCCCAAGCCCCTATAAGTCTTTGGACGGTTTTTTTGAGTGTTTATGGGTATTTTAAGAGTATATAAGTCATTAAACTCTCATTTAACCCTAACACTAAGATCAAAACATATTCCCTCCAAAGGTTTCCCAAAAACCTCCATGAGAGTTCAAAGTGAAGATGAAGCTTGAAGCTTGAAGATGGATCTTCAATGGAGTTTCTTCTTCAATTAGCATTGGATTCTTCAAATAAGGTATGGGAGTTCTTCATCTAAGGTTTGTTATCACCTTAGAGCCAATTTCAAAGATGTTTTCAAAGGATTTCAAAAAGATGAAAAAGTCGAATTTCTACTTTAAGTCTTGGGTTCTTGCATGAAAGGTTTTCAAACATTAAAATATGAGGTTATTGATGTTTAATTGATGCTTTATAATGAAATTCTCCATGAACCCTTGATATTCTCAAATATCTTAATTTTCACTAAAGTATGGGTGAATTGATTTTGCTTTGAGATTAATGGTTTCATGTGTAGATTGTTATGGGATTTTGAATGATGCATAGATTATGTATGAATGATGTATAGGCTGTTCCAATTTGATTAATTGAGTAATGAATACTTTTAGATCTATTGCATGTTAAGCCTATTGAATTGATATGAAATTAATGCTTGTAGGTTCTAGTGTAGATTTCTATGGGCTTTCTAATGATATAAGAATTATATTTAATTGGTCTTAGATTGGTAAATCTATATTGAATTAACTTAGATTCATTGAGTATTATGATTTATGCTTTGGATTGATGTTCATATCTGTTACGCCTCGTATTTTTATACGTAGTGCGCGTCATGAGCTAGTCGATGTAAGTCCGGGGAATGAGATTTTATTTTAAGTTCCAGGTGATTAAAGAAATATTAGACAAGGATGTTAATTCCAAATGTGATATTAGGTATGATTTGGCTAATGTAAGTGTCATTAACATTAAGTGAGGGATTATTTAGTGGCTGATTAGGATTAAAATAATCAAGTAGGCCCCACCACTCAAGGCAAATTAAAAGAAATCAGATTGGGAGCTGGCCCTTAGTGGGGCACGTGTAGAGGGGGGCTGCCTCCACTTCATATAATGAATGAGGTGGTGAAATGCATTGCAAACATATCATCTTCTTCACCACTTAGCTTAGGCATCCATGGAAAGGGAGAAAACCAACCATGCAACTCTCGGCCAGCAGCTACAAAAGAATTTGGTTAGTAATCTCTTTGCTTGGTGTGTTAATTCCTTAGAATGCCATTGTTAATTAGCCATTAATGTTAAGAATTGGGCGTGACCAGTAGCTTAGGAAATTTGTTTAGTTATTGAATGTGCTAAGTATGAACGGAAACCATAATCGGATTATTAGTGGTGTCGTGTTAGTGTTTGGGCTGTTTTGATTAAAGCAAAAATGCGGGAAATTCTGTTTTGGCGTTATGTATATGTTAATGTGATTATGGGTATATACTCCAAGGGATGAATACGATAAGGTAGATGTGTTGCGAATTATAAAATGAGTTATTGCTCGGTGTGTCGTTGTTTCATTACTATGGTTGCCGAGACAGAACTCTTTTTTTTGGGGGGGGGGGCTGTTTAATATGATTCGTTGGGTTATATGTGTTATTGGTATTGCTGTGGATAATTTGGGTTGTTGTCGGATTGGGACGAAGTAAGGAAAATAGGGGAAGTGCTGCCGGATTTTCGTTAGATTATTAGCTAGCTTACAATAAGTAGTAAAGCGCGACGTCTATCTAATTGCGGCACGATTGTTGCTTGTTATAGATTAATAGCTTGGGCAGTAAATATTGGACGTGCGGCTCAACTATACGGTATGTAACGCTATCCTTTCTTTCTTTGTTTGGCATGACTTTTAAAAATAAGCGAATGACGGACAGGTTTGATACTTACTTCTAGAGCGTCTAGGTGACGTATATTCTTGCTTCCACAAACTATTCTTCTATATATAGGCTATGTCTAAGGCTATGGTGATTTCTCATATCTATGGTAGTGCTTCTTAGAGTCATTGAGATTTTACGTTTTCATATCGTGTTAAAGGTTCATAATCTTGATAAAACATTAATCTTTGGTAATACTCCTTACTGGTTCACGTTGATTGTTCTATTGAGTTATAAGAAATAATTTTAATTGCATATGGTTGCTCATAATGTTCTGCTCGTGCATAGAGTCATTTATCATTTCACCGAGTCCCGGGCCGGGTAATGTTCGTGTAGAGTTTCTTGCATATGTCACCGAGTCCCTCACTAGAGGGCCGGGTATGTATATTATATATATGATTGGTGATGAGGATGGTTATGATGATGATGATGATGGAGATGATGTGATGACTATTTCACCGAGTCCCTCACTAGAGGGCCGGGTACGTATGATGTATATATATGATGATTGTTTTGCCGAGTCCCTTACTAGGGAAGCTAGGCACCTTATATGTTAAAGATATGCATAATTTTCACTTATAAGGTACATGTGTAGCGATATCATGTTTCGACTTATCATGTTGGTATCCTGTCATCTTTACCTTATGCTTTACATACTCAATACATTGTCCGTACTGACCCCCTTTCCTCGGGGGGGCTGCGTTTCATGCCCACAGGTATAGACGCACAGTTCGGTGATCCTCCCGCCTAGGATATCTACTCTGCTGATTGGGAGAGCTCCAATGTTCTGGAGCCCAGTCGTTTTGGTACATAACTTTCTATGTAGTCTTTTGCTTATCTATGGGTACGGCGGGGCCCTGTCCCGTCGAGTTTCACTACTATACTTTTAGAGGTCTGTAGACATTATGTGGGTTGCATATATATGTTTTGGATAATGGTCTGGACATGGTTTGTTTGGGATGTCCGCTTGTACAGGGGCAGCTTTGTCAGCTACGTACATCACTGTGTATTGTGTAGTGGCAGCCTTGTCGGCTTGCGTATGCTATTATGCTTTGGATAGTGGTGGCCTTGTCGGCTCACGTATGTTGTTACAGTTGAATGGTTATGACTCCTTATGAGGCAGATCCACTTTATATATATATGGCGTTGGGGTTGGCTTGATTTGATTAAATTCCATATTGTCTTAGTTTCAGTTGGTTATACTTAACAGGTTTGTATGTGAGTGTCCAAAATGGGCACTAGTCACGGCCCATGGGTAAGGGCCTTATGGTATTGATTTGGATGATTTAGCTTGGGATTGAAGTGGTAAGTTCAAGTGGGTGGTATGCTGCCCTAACTCTTTTATTATTATGTATAGCAATTGTAATTTAGCTCTTGGATAATATGTGATTGGTATGGTCCACTTATGGTGGCGGTGTTACGTGAATTGATGTGGCCTTGTCGGCGTTATTTTAAGTATTATGTTGATTAGTGTAGTTGAATATATGAAGTATGATCATATGTACCTATATGTGAAGTAATGTGGAAGTATGTGTCCTCTTATTGAAGTTATTAGGTGATCATGTTATACTATGACTATGTGCTTATATGTGTAGTCTTAGAGTTGATACATGATTGTTCCTAACTTGGCTATATGAGTCTACAATGGTTATGTTGATGATATTAATGTAATGGTTAGGGTGCCTAGATGATGTTAAGGGTCATTCCTAAGTGTCTAAAGAATGTTATGCTATATGTGCTAAAGTGAAATATGTTGTGTCTTGTTTAGGTAGACTTATGTCCCTTACTTGATGCATGTATGCATATGAATATGTGATGACTTGACTTAGGAAGCTAAAGTGTCTTAGTGTTGAATGTATGAATGTTATGTAAGACCTTGAATGATGATAAGAAGGTCCTTTATGTGGAACCTTGAACCTAGCAGTAAGGTTATGAAACTTGAAGTCGTAAGCCGTAATGGTATCCTTCATGTAATGAATGATGGACTTAAGGTTGATTGGCTGGAACGACATCATATCATACCTTATGAAAGTCATGATGAGCTTCTTGTCGCCATAGTGAGATAGCCCTAGTGGACCTTGCTTTGGTAGGGTAAATGTAATTGGGTCATGAACTTGATATGGGACCCATTTGTATGAACCTTAATGTGAAATTAATCTATGAGAACGAAGGCTAGAACCGAGTGAGTATGGTAAGGGAAGTAGCTCTAGTGAAGCACGAAACTTGAGTACAAAGAAGCACTTCATATTTCCTTAACCATGTGCCTACATGGGATGTGTCTATGTTCTACCCTTGGAAAGTAGAGCACCTCATCGGAATAGTATAGAACTCCGGATTCCATGCTTTGCTACCATGGTCTATGTCGGTTATTGTCTATTCTCATCATACGAGATACTTACTAGCATTAGAGAAGTTCTATGAAGTTTAGGTGGTGGTATGGGACGCTATCTAGACATTGCATAATAGGCTTTGAAGGTGTTAGTTGGAGTCCCTAGGTCTTCTTTAATACCATTACTTGAATGTCCTTATATGATGAATGTCTCATATATGAACTAAGTAATGTATTAACTTAAGTTAAGAAAGAATCTTAAATGAATAAGTACTTATCTAGAGTAGTTAAGGGTTTTCTAGTTAAGGTGTGAAGGGGGCAAGGGAATGGTAACTTTATCTCTTACTTAGAATGCTTCTAGTTAAGAAAATGTGATTGATTATGTGGACATGATCCTAACCTAGGTAAGTCTTAAGGAATACTTAGGTAAATCTTGAAGAGGTCAATCATGGATGTTGAGTTACTTGAGTAGGTCTTTAGATAACCTTTGAAAGGAGAATGTCATATTCGATGTATGCTATTGTATTAACTGAGAATGATTCTATCCTAGGTAGTCTATAGGATCCCTTGTGTGTGTGTGATAGGGATTGTATGGGGGGTCCCTCCACACTCACCCAAGTGAACCTTGGAATCACCTTTGTTAGAAGGATCTCATGTTTATGTGCTTGATGTATTGTAAATGTGTATATGTCTAATTCTAAGTAGTCTTACGTATCATTTAGGCATGCTTTGAGAGGGTGTATGGGCGGTATCTCTTTGTGTTGCTTAAATGAGTCTTAGGATAGCTTTTAGTGAGGGAATTATATGTAAAAGTGTGTGTAAAGTGAAATAAGGAACTTCACTGTACAGTGAAGGGAACTTTACTGTAACAGTGAGGTAGTTACTGTAAGGTTTATTAAAATGTGATTATTTGCTGAAATGATTTATTATGTATTTCTAAAGTGATATGATGTTCTTAAGATTATAATATGATGTTTAAATCAAAATTCATGAAAAGCATGTTATTTACTAAATGTCCCTTTTTCATGGTTTTTGCATGGCTTCCATACTTAGTACATCTAATGTGCTAACCCTTTCTTTTATTTTTTAACTAAAGTGTAGGGAATTGGAAGTATTGATGTACCGTGAGGATGGATAGGTTTCTAAGGGTTGAAGATGAAGTATTGGTGAGTCCTCATCGATTCGAGGACAATATCCACATGATCCGTTATGTCTTAAGTCTTTACTTTATGTGTTGTATGGGCTTAGTCACAAGTGTTGTATACTCTAAAGTTTAGATGGTTAAAGGGGTAAAGGTTTAATCTTTTAATTGAAAGTCTTCCGCTTGTGTATTGTATATGAAAATAGTTCTTCGTGTGTGAAGAAAGTTTTAAATTCTTACTCATTTTAGAATGTTTATTATGAAAGGAATGATACGAGAGGCTTCATTTGCCATGTGATGATCTCAAAGATACTCTAACTTCTAGGGTGTACTTGTGGATTGTGACAAGCTTGGTATCAGAGCATAAGGTTTGGGAGTGTCGTAGTTGTCTTATGAACCACATCTAGTAGAATCTTGTTTATAATGTGAAGCACGCCACATTATAAATAGGAGGCTATTGGGTGCTAGGGAAAGTTTTACTTCTTCATTCATCTAATCGTGCCTAAGAGCTTGTGTATGGTGTCTTTTCCCTTGTCTCCCTTACGTGTTTGGTCATTAAAGTGTGACTTTATGAAGATTGGGTTGAGGGAGAGAAAAGATGAGATGTGGCTTGATAGATGAGGTGTGAAAAATGGTGTTGATGACACTAGGTTGGTTTGGTTGCCTTTGAAGGGTAGTATAGTTTTCAAGAATGGTAAGGTATAGAGTTAGAAATGTGAATGAGTGGTTGTTGAGGTGGTTTGAAGTTGGTTGAGACCCAACCATAGAAGGGAGTTGAAGAGATTTGAAATATTAAAGGTGAGTTTCTCCTAGTAAGGGGGATGTAATGGCTAGATGGTTGAACCCTTGAGAGTCCTTAGTTCTCATGAGCTAGACTTTGGGACCATCTCCCAAGTCACGGGACCATCTCCTAAAGCCCTACTATTATTCCACATATTGTACCATGTCTGAGCCACGTCCTTGAGTTGATAAGAAGCAAGTTCAGCCTTCTCAGTAGTACTCACCCCCATGGCAAACAAAATCTTGTAGACCTCATCTAGGAAATCTTGGGGGTCCTCATCAACTTTTGATCCAAAGTACATGGGAGGATTCATCCTCGTAAAGTCTCTCAAACGGCTAGCCATAGTACTAGCATGGTTCTCTCAAGGTCCAACTTCTCTGTTAGCTTGAGCCGTGATGGCTTGAGCTTGGGTGGTGATGGCTTGGGACATTTAGAACAGGGCTGCCCTCACCTCACCATCCATCATAGCCGGAGGATTCACCGGAACTTGATCATTTGCAGCAGCTTGCACTTCATGGGCATTTCGGTTACCTTGCAGAGTAGCTCCCGCATGCGTAATCTTTTCCCCTACCCTTCTAGCGGCTGTCCTTCTTGTGTTTATCGCCTATATACACAAGAAAGTGATTAGATGCTAAAAGACACATAGTGTCAAAGCTCTAAAGGCACAACATAAGAGTATCAAAAAAAGAGAAGTTTCCTAATCATCACATAGCCTCTCGTCTATAATTGTGGCACGCTTCACAACCATGAACAAGACACTAGGTAATGTGGTTTAGTGAGACATTGATCCTAAGGATATTTAACCTCATGCTCTGAGACCAAGTTTAAGATTCCAATATTTAACCTCATGCTCTGATACCAAGTTTGTCACACCAGGACTTCATACCCCGGATGAGACCGGCGTCGTTAACCCTCAGAGGTTGCATACAAGCCTCTTCTTAGCTTTCATCACAATCATACAGTTAAATTTTGCAAAAAATTAAAAACTTTTAATATACTAATGAAGTATACTTAGACTTCATACTTAAGATTTATAAAGACATACGATATTCTAAAACAATCTCACATATATAGAAACCATCTAAGAGTGCAAATCTGGACTTAGCCAATAATAATCAATATTGCACATAGGCCTTAATACAAAAGAATCCAAAGAACATAACGGAATAACGTATTTTATAAACTACTAAGTCTTTATAGGCTGGAATATAGATGATAGCGTCCCGAACATGAGGACCTACCAAGACTTGGAGAAAGAATTCCAAGCTTCTTCAAATCGACCTCTTTAACTTCAATGGCCGAAACCTAGAATTGTAGTAATATAAAGTAATGGGGTTAGTACGCCACATGTACTAAGTATGGGTATATGCACATAACACATAGGGACATGCATGAAAAAGGATCATTTATCATCTCTTTAGAAAAACATGCTAAGTCATATGAAAATCTTCAATGCACATACCATATAACACATACAAGTTAAAGCATGATTATAATCAACGACATATTCTCATAGAGTCATGTTAACATTTCATATTCAATAGATCATATAGACACAACATACAAAATATTTACCAATGACCCCATCCCCAACCTACAAGTACAATGGTCATGTGAAGCCCCATAACCCCACACAACCAAGTAGATAAGATAGGAGACCATAAGTAAAGCCTTGCTTCATGTACGTCATCACCTCATATAACAATATAAGCAAATAATATATTCATCATAAGGATCAACATTCATATAAGAGTAACATCATATATCATAAACATATATCTTTTATATCATCATATTACATAAGAACAAACTCCTAGAACTTCCCTTAGAGTCAAACTCGTGCAATGTCTAGGTAGCGTCCCATACCACTACCTATACTAAGCAAACTCCTCAAGTCAACCTAGTCAACTTTCATTTACTTGTCTTTCGTTTTACATGAGGGAACATACTCATTAACCAACATAAACCATGTGAGCTAAACATGGAATCCGGTGTCTTCCCCACACCAAAAAGAGGTGGTCTACCTGCCAAAGTAGAACCGAATACTACCAAGCTTTCTTATGTGGATCCACTTGCTAGTAACCTATGGTGGAAGCATAGATCAAGAACTAGGAGATGTAGTAGAGACCCATAATTCCACATTACATGGCAGACTCAATCTGATGAGAATCATTGTGAACCTACCTTCCCGCTAGGGAAGGGACACTTCCCATATCTAGTTCATCGGTGCTTAGCTTAAGTCCCTTTTCTTGAAATAACCTTTAATTTTTCTTTTATCATCGACTTATCATAGGTCAAAGGAGATTATCTCCCTGTATAACATGATCATGAGCTCTTTTAGATTAGATGAGAATTGTCCTTTCATCGTAACCTTTCTTATGTGAGATTAACATAACATAATCACCTTGTGTAATGAAGGGATATCATAAACTTGAATATCGAGTTCTTATCATGATCTCACAATTTACATGTTCATAGCCAGCGTATTCACATAGCAACATCATAAATACTTTTCATAACATAGCATCATAACTTATAGGCTAACATAAACATCTTAGAGTAATCACAATTTTAGAAGACTTACCTCTTGCTTCCAAGAACCTTATTCATCATGCGATATTCATAATAATACTTAGTGAAATACTCAATGACATTATCAAGAACAACTCATAAAAATCATGTACAAGATCAATGCATAGCGTAGGAAAAGGTAAACGGGCTGTAAAAGAGTTCATTCAAACCTTAAATTCTAACCCTAATGTTTTCACGTTATCAAACACTAGAAACAACCCATTCGAAACCATCACTTAGAGAAAGATCATGTATCACACGACATTCAAACATTATCAATCAATTACTCAACAATTCATGCGAATTTAGATATATAAAACGTTTACTTTTCATTGAAATGTATAGATCTAGGGTTAGGAAGAAAATCCGTTTTGTAGAGTAAAAACCCTAGTAATTGAAGTTTTTGAAAACTTATCTTGAAAGGACCTCTTGCGGAAAGGAATCCCAAGAGTGAAAAACCCATACCTTATAGATGAAGAATCTACGAAATCTGATTGGAGACTTCAAAACCTTCGTCTTCTTCCTTAAGCTTTTCTTGTTCTTCAATGGAGTTTGAAAAAAGAGAGCGTTCTTGAGAGATTAAGAGAATTTTCGTTTGATTCTGATTTGGGACTGTAAAAGTGGTCTAAAACTGACCTAATATCAACATATAGACGTCCCAAGAATTACCCTAAAGACCCTCCACTTAAATTACCTAAAACGCCCCTCCTAAATTGACTACAACTAGGAGAACATTTGACTTAGGGTCTCGGGTTTGACTAGGAATTAAATTAATTAATTAAGTTACTAATTTAAATAATTAAGTGACCTAGGATGATTACTAAAGTACCCCTAAGTCGTTAGGACCATAACCAACCCCTTTGGACCATCCTAGGTTAGGTATTAGGATGTTTCTTTAGTTAGTTATTCGGTTAGTGTCACTCGGTTAGGTCTTAGGATTTCGGGCACACTAGTTGGTTATTTTAGTTAGTCATAGGTTAATTAGCTAGTTAGGTTAGTTAGTTAGGACTTAGAATTAGTTAGGGAGCTCGGCCCCACATGATTTGATCCGACACGCCTGCCCCTTAACCGCCCTAACCGAATCAATTGGGCTTGTCTCTCGGCGGGTTGCACATGTGCTTGCACATGTGTTGCTGTGCACTTCCCTAACCGTGCACTCTGGAAAGTTCACTTCTTGTCCAAGGATCCTCTATGTCCTTGGGCACTGCTTAATCTATATGATCATTTTAAATGATTATGTGCTATGGTACCTAGGCTTGACACTTGGATGCCTCGTACCTAATGTGCTAAGAATTCAATAATTTTAGCTTAGGATCTTCATTGCAGTTACAATTCCTAAATACGCTTGGACTGGAGTATTTGAACATCAAAGGGTATTTTTAAGTTACAAGTTACTTCTGAATACATACAAATATTGGGCATTGGGATTTCTATGTACCTCAATTCATAATCTTAAAACCTAATAGGCTCTTCACTAGACAAGTACATTTTCTGGAATGTTACAATAAGGCTAAAACCTTTACACATCAAAGTGACTTTAAACATGCTTCATTCCATATCAAATGAAGTTAAATGCACAACTAACATAGCGAGATGCACAATCAACATGAGAAATCATAAATATGATCAAAAATCCTTTTTCATGCAATCAAGAATCTTCAAAATACGCATAACATAGTGTCAATTAAGTCATAAAAAATATTGGCAAAATACAACTCATATTTTAATGCAGGACTCCTATAATGAACAAGCTTCTAGGAACTCTTTAGTTGAAGCTAAAGTAAAAACTAAGGACAAGATGAAAATAACCAACAACCTTACTACTCCCATAACCATCCCCCACTCAGGGTAAACTCAATTAAGAGTAACTTAACCCAACCTCAAGAGGTTCTTAACTTATCAACCTTCATCACTATCACTTAAAAGTGATTACGAACCTAAAAGGAATTACAGTAACTCAATATAGGAATTCCAAAGGGATATAAAATCTTACCATCTGAGCACACTATCCCCTACTTGTGGTATGCCTAATCACCTCATTCCCTTAAACACCGAGGTCAAGGCAAGTCAAAACCAACCTTTCATACTCTTCACTCATGAAGGCTAGACACTATTGAGGGTTACTCCTAATCTCACTTCAAGGAGTCTACTAACTCAAACATCAAGGGATAATATCTCAAACATCATCATTACTCTAAGTTCAACACTAAAGGGAATCAATACCATCCATGGTAGGTCATACCATCCAACCACATAAGGTCTCAACTATACCATAGACACCTAGAGTCATACAACATTAGGGGAAAACAATAGAGGAGACTTGTCACAACCCAAAAGCATACCCTAGAAGATAGGGTACAATCTTGGATTGTAACCGGCGTCGTCGACCTCTCGGAGGTCTAAGACAAGCCTCTCATATCATTCATTGCATTGGCATAGTAAATTTAGCGGAAAATTTAAAACTTTTAGTAGCACATCATGTGCTAGAAACATCACATCGTATATATATAAAACATAAGTCATAATACATATTTAAACTCTAAGTCTCTTTGCCATCTTAGACTCAATAACTTTAGAATACATTAGGGACACGGCCCATACGATACCTTACATAACTATACAATATTTAAAGACTTCATATTAAAGACATAAGTAGGACATCCTTGAACTTAAGGATTTCCTTTCCTTGAGCTTGAGAAAACACCTATCAAGCTTCTCGATCATAGACCTCCTTTAAGCATTCCAATACCTACACTTTGTGTAAAAAGTAAAGAAGAATGGGATTAGCACAAGAATGTACTAAGTATGGCAACCATGCGAAAACATGCATTTAAAAGGGACATTTCCTTGAAATCATACTTCATGCCATTTTGAGTAAATTATCATAAAACCTTTGTTAACATCATTTATATCATCCACATACGTCATAGAAACACAATCAAAGGCCAATCATCATATGAAAGCACATATAGAATATAAGTGCACATAAATGTCACTTTATAGTGAACTCTCCCTTCTTAGCATTTAACTCATTCTTTCAATTCATTAATCTCCTAAATAATCCTTTAGGGATACTTTGTGCAATGCCTCACCTTAGGAACATAAGAGAATACCATATATAGTATCTACACAAGACAACACATGCCATCATAGAAGTATAGTACAACATAAACATAGTCAAACCAAGACTACAACATCATACATAAAGGACACATACATAATCATATGCATTAGAGAACCTTCCTAAGCCTTCCTAAGGAGTCACTTGTGCAATGTCTAGATGGGTTCATTACTTCCATCTATCCTAAGTAACTTACCTTAAGTCCTCCTAGTTAGGATCCTATTCAATTACTTCCATTGTCCATTTTACTTTAGGGAAACCTTAGCCTTAACCGACACTAAGACCATGGGTGCTAATCATGGAATTTGGTGTTGTAGAGCCTTACACCAAAGGAAGGTGTTACTACCTAGCCAAGGTAGAACATTAACATACATGCTAGCATATCAAGCGAATTCACTTTGCTAGATCCTATGTGGCAAGCATAGTTTATGGAACTAAGAGATAGGTATTCCCTCTATATACCATTTGGTAATGGGGCCTCACCTCATGAGATAACATGAGTGAATATTCCTCAAGGAAAGTCAACACTTCATGTAAGTACATAGGTGAGTATTCCTCTAAGGGAAGTCAACACCATATGTAGGTCCATAGGTGATTATTCCTCTAAGGGAAGTCAACACTCTATAAGGGACAAATGGTGAAATATTCCTCTAAGGGAAGTCGACACCATACATAGGTCCATAGGTGATTATTCCTCTAAGGGAAGTCAACACTCTATAAGGGACAAATGGTGAAATATTCCTCTAAGGGAAGTCAACACCTCTCAATGTCAAGTTCACTCGGTGCTAGGCTAAGTTCCCTTTTATTGAAAAGCCTTTATTACCTTTGTTTATAAAACATAGTCTTAGGACATTCATCATTCATATGCTTATAGCATATTCAAGCACCTATCTAGTTTTGGAGTATTCTTGGGCCCTCCTAGTTGGACCTCTTCTCCCTAACTAGATCATCCATGTGTGTGAGTGTATACATAGATGTGAGCAAACCTTTCACATAACACATCAAGTCACACATGTTCATTTATCAATGCATAAGTCTATAGGTATAACTATATGAGCAATCCTTTCATATAAACCTACTAAGACACTATACACATTCATACTTCATCATATCATATTCATAACATGTTCATATAATCATCCTTCATATGCATAAGAACCAAACCTAGGAACTATCCTCTCAAGATATACATGTGCAATGCATAGACAAAGTCCCATACCCTTGTCCATACTAGTACACCTATCAAGTCATCCTAGTAAGGAAATACAAATCATACATTCATACATCACCTTAGTATGCATAGTAGTAGACACTAGTGAATATGAGAACTACCTTTCATTTAGACACAATGACTTATACTACTTGTAATATGCATGTAAGTGAGAGTGTGTGTACATTGACCAATATGATCACATCATGGCTAGCAATATCATCTTAAGTCAGCCACACTATTAGACCACATTATACTTTCAAGCACAGAGCACACAACACATAATAGCATAGGAGACAAGGCAATATATACCATGAAATCAATACTCCTAACTTTAGCTATTTACACTTTCATATAAGGAATACATGGGTAGAGGCTATTAACCATTTTAACACATCAATGGCAGCACCTATACAATACCCTAACATGATTATACACATGCCCATACAATAGCCACATAACCTAATTCACAACTAGAATAGGAAAGTAGGCATAAGCTTCTCATAGTATCATTTTAAGCACATGTTCATAAGTTCATCAATTTGCCTTCATGGCCATGGTCAACACATTTACAATAACATTAAAGTAAACACCGCCACCATAAGTGGACCATACCACACAATGCCATACAAGGCTTCATCAACTTTACTATAAAGAATAGAGAAGTAGGAGAGTAAAGAGAATAAGCGATCTTACCAATTTCTCACCCTTTGATCATCATTGATCAATACACCTTATTCATCATTAAGATACATATATGGCAGTAGCTAAATGTACTTTAAGTATATAATAAACCATGTACAAGCCGCTACAAGATTATACCATAACGTAATACAACATCTCAACATACTAGGAAAGTAGGATAACATTGATCATTAGCTAACTTCCCTTACTTTGATTTTTAGATCATAGTTCATACATATATGATTCTAAGGCAGTAGCTAATTAGGTAAGAAATCAAGACTAAGTCATGCATCATATAATCACAATTCAAGATCCATCACATACTTAGCTTCTTGACTTCATAACCTAAAGAATCTATACCAATTCATGCAAGACCTTCTTAATTAGATCATTAAGGATTTATACCTATCAAATTCATCCATTACATCACCCTAAAACAGTAGCTAAAGCAGTTCATACATAATCAAAAGTCTACTCAACCGATCTCACAATCGACTTCAAGACAACATGTAGAAACATAGGCTATTCATGCTCAAAACTTCATATATTTATCATCATGGACTGATCATCATTAATCCAACATCAATTAATGTAAATAACAATAACCACAAGCAATTCAACATAAGAGAATCACCAATTCATCAAGAACAAGCCGAAATCATAAAGCCCATGCAAAGGCTAAACCAATTTTTGGAAGGAACATGGGTTCATCATGTAATTGGAGTGAAATCACATTAAAATCATCATATTAATACTAATTCATCATGATTTAATCTTTAGAAACGTTTTGAGAAAGAACCCATGGCTAGATTGGAAGATTGGAAACTTGTTCATAAGATTTCTTTGAAAAACATTGAGAAGAACTCTCCAAGTGAAAGGTTACTTAGAGATGAAGGATCACCATACCTTAATCTTCATGAAGACCCATAAAACTTGATGAAGAACCCATGAGAATCCCATCTACAAGCTGTTCTTGAGCTTCAAAAACCATGGGGGTTCAAGAGAGAATATTTTGGAGAGGAAGGGTTCAATTTGAGTGAGGGGATTTGAGAATGGGTAAATCACGTTTTTAGGGACTTATATACACCTAAAATTACTTAATTAAACCTATTATAGTCAGGTTAGGACGTGGGGTGAATTTACCATTCACCCCTTTAACAGGCAGCACGCAGGCAGCTAACTAGCAGGCCACCCGCGACGCATGCCTTGACGGGGCGTCATGCCCTCCGTCGCCCATGACTTAGCCAATTTCTTGGTTCACAACCTGCCCAAGGATACCCTCCTTCGACGGGACCTGCTTGACGGTCCGTTGGAGGCCCAACGGTCCGTCATTGGGTCCGTCAAGGACACTGCCCAGGCAGTGTATTGGCAGCCTTGGGGTCCTTCTTTTGGGGCCTCTTGTGGGGCCCTTTAGAAGTCGTACCCGGACGTTTCCAACGCGATTACAAACCTTAACATGTTATAGACCTACCACATAAGTTTCATCCAAAACAAACACCTACAAGACGTCCAAACAGCCTTGACCCCAACATGACATATGATGAAAGTCTTAGGGGCTATCTTTCGAACGTCTTGGACGTTCTTGGGCGTTTGACCTCCAAACTTCACGAAACTTCATACAATAACATTAAACATCATTTAACACCATTTCAAGACTTATTTGACTCAGTTCACACAATTTAGGCATGCATACACACATGAGGCACATAAGCGACTATTCGTCGAATGTCTTGGACGTCCCTTGACGTTCGACTTCCAAATCACTTCGAACTTTGCACACTGACTCTATATGACATAATAAGGCATTTTAGGACCTTATAACGATAAGACAAACATGTTAGGCCTAGACACCTTATCTTATTTTCGAGGTCTTACAAGACTTAGCCGTAAGGCCTCTTTCTTTTCTATGAACATTACAGTAGGGTAACTTCTAGGTCAATCCAACCTACATCATCACCCTACAAAGAAAAACATGTTACCCTCACTCCTAGGATCTAGCCTATACAAAAGATTCCAATCCAAACAAGGCAACCATGAAAAACACACATATACAAAGGGCAACATTTGAACCATTACACATATATAAGGGCAACATTGAACTATTAAACATACATATATAGGCAACATGCATTTTTTGACCATTTACCACACTTCCTAAAACATTTCAAGTCTAAACCATAACATAAGACTATCATCACGCAAAGTCATATAGCAACACACCATTCCAAAAGAGACTCATTTTAACCATAACGACTTCTGACATGCTTTAACCATATCATGACATACATTTCTCAACATAACATTCCATTTCACATAGATTTCATATATAGCCACAAAGGACATCATATCAATATAACATTCCAAAATTCACCTTCACACATTATCATCAAACCATAAAACCAAGATGAACATCAAAACTCACCTTTTCTCCCTCAAGCATAGAGATACCATCTAATCCAAGCAATCACATCCAAAAGACCACGGGACAAGAAAACATAAGAGAGAGATCTTATAGGGTTAAGTTCTACGGCACAACATGAGAATGATGAAGAATGGAAAATCTATCGTCCTATAGCCTCTCGCTCATAGATGTGTTATAACCCACCACCGATGATCGAGACTCTACTAGACGTGGCAATATGAGACTTTTGGAACATAAAACCACTTTCATTAACCTGATGCTCTGATACCACGTTTGTCACGACCGGGGAGCACCCTCTAGAAGTTACATGGTTTACTTGACCTCTCGGAGGTCTTATACAAGCCCATAGTTATCATTCATCGCATTGTCATAGGTAAATTTAGCGGAAAATTTAAAACTTTCTCAGCACATCATATGCTAGAACATCACTTCCATTATATATAAAATATCATAATACATAGTAAAGACTCTATTCTCTTTTTGTCATCCTAGACTCAACGTCATTAGAGTACATTAGGGACACGGCAACTATGCAAAAACACGCATTTAAAAGGGACATTTTACTTGAAATTATGCATTATGCCTTTTTGTGAAATCTTCATAAAATGTATTAAGCATCATAAAACTTACATACTTCATTTAGGCATATATCATAGTCACAATATCACATAAAAGCACACATAACATTTAAGTGACAATTTGCATCACTTTACAGTAAGCACCCTTCCCTTTACAGTGAGCTTATTTTTCTCTTTACAGTGAGCTCCTTTTTATTCTAACTCCTTGACTTTCCTTAACTTCCCAAGTAATCCCTCTACTGATACTTGGTGCAATGCATGAATAATGTCCCATGGCACTATCCATACTCGAGCATCACCTTAGGACCACAAGGGACTCATGCATACAACCTTTCAACTCAACAGATATATTCATATAGGACCTTTCATATAACAAGGCACATACTTCACATTACACTTAACACAAGACTTCACTCAGAATCCTAATCTAAGTTTACTAGTGCAATGTATATGTGAAGCCCCATAACCTCACACATACTTAGTAAACCTATCATAAGACCACAAGCATCATAACATTCACTCATACATTAACATGTCAATCATAGACAACTTCATTCATGCCAAGCAATACCTTCATAATATAGTCATTAAGACAAACTTTATGCACATAAGATAAGACCACTTCATATAGATCCATTTGGACTCATACCATGCATATCATCATAACAAGTAGACAATACTACAATGTCATGCATAAAGACATAAACATATACATATACATAAGAACACCTTCCTAGGACTTCCTTTGAGATCTACTTGTGCAATGCATAGGTGAAGTCTCATACCCCCACCTACATTAAGCGGCTACCTTTTGGTTATCCTAGATAATTTCCTGGTCATTTACTTTCATTGTCCGTTTTACTTTAGGGAAAATATAGCCTTAACCAACACTAAGAGCATGGGTGCTAAACATGGAATTTGGTGTTGTAGAGCCTTACACCAATGGAAGGTGCTCTACTTAGCCAAAGTAGAACATTAACACATGCTAGCATACTAAGTGAAATCACTTGCTAGATCCTATGTAGCAAGCATAGTTTATGGAACTTGGACGTACATGTGGAAACCCTCTTTATGCCTATTTAGGCATTGGATTTATCCACTTATGGAAATATCACTCTATGCCATTTGTCGATAAGGCTAACAACCTCGTGAGGACTATGGTGACCTACCTTCCTACAATGGGAAGGGGCACCCCTCATCTTCAAGTTCACTCGGTGCTAAGCTAAGTTCGCTTTATTGAAAGCCTTTATTACCTTACTTTATAAAACACTAGGCTTTAGGATATTGACTCCTCATATTCTTAGCTCATAGGTTATAGATGCGAATTCATCAATCTATATCATTTGAAAAACCCTTTCACATGGACATAGCATATTCAAGCACCATCTAGTTTAGGGTACAAGTTCTATTTACTAGATCATCATACATGTGTGTATATATACATATATGTGAGCAAACCTTTCACATAACACATTAAGGCCACACATATTCATACTTTATTTCATTCTGCATAAGTGTACAAGTGTAACTATATGAGCAATCCTTTCATATCAACACATTTAGACACTAGGTATAATCATAATTCATCATACCATATACTTCTTATTATAGCATATACGACATGTTCATAGTGTAAAAGTGTAACTATATGATCAATCCTTTCATATAAACACATTTAGACACTAGGTACAATCATACTTCATCATACCATATGCTTCACATTATAGCATATACGACATGTTCATAACATACTCATACATTCATATCCTTGTACATATAGATCACACACCTAGGACCTATCCTATTAAGGCACACATGTGCAATGTATAGACAAGGTCCCTTACCCCATACTAGTACACATATCAATTCATCCTAGTGAATATGCATCACATGACATTCTAGAAGGATAACATAGCATAAGACATATTTATTCAAGACTTACAATATCATTACATTAAGACCTAGTCATTATGCACCTATATTAACTTTTCTTCACATTGAACATTATAAGACCTTTATTGTAACACTTTGAAAATCCAAGACGTGTCTTAAAGCCTAGCATAAGTGTCTTGAGGTCTAGACACTGTTTTAAAGTCCATTTTAATGAATATAGGTCATTTAGGAAGCTTAGAGACCAAAAATGTCCAAGAACATCCATGACTTCCGGAAATTTAGTTCAAGGAGGTACTAGCATGTCTTAGCCTGTTTGACTAGTTTTTAGGTATCGGAAATTCATGAAATTTGGTGGAATGGTGTCTAACATGTGCTAAAGTTGATTCGTGGTCAAAACATCTGGGTAAGACTCCTCAAGGACCAACCAAGGGCCCTTGAGGAGGACCCTAGCACGTAGGAGGCAACACTGCCTTGGCACTGTGCAACCACAAGATGCAAGCAACGATCCGTGTGTGGATCGACGGGGCGTCGTTGCCAACCGTCGACCAATACTTAGACAAAATGGTGAAGCCATTGCCTTCACAAGTCTCTGACCAGAACCACATATGTGCAGCATGGAGGAGGCCTGGTCTGTCGATTATACCCACGATCCGTCGATCGTGGTCGATGGCACTACATTTTTATGCACGTTTTAAGTTGGTATCATTTAATTAATTAATGGGTTAGGTGGTTTTAATTAATTTAATTAACACCCCATATAAAGGCTCCAACCCCATTAGACTTAAGACAAGTCACAAAACAAATCTTCTTCCTTCTCTCTTCTTTCTTTCTCTAATGGAAGACACCATTGAAGACAAAGCTAGGGAAGGGTTTTGGGGTATTAAAGGGGCAATTTCACCATCAAATCTTCATCAAACGTTAAGGTATGGGATCTAATTCACCTTTGAGACTTCTTTCCTCAAAGGGCTCCTTCAAAGTAATTTCAAAAGTTGAATTTTCAAGTGGGTTTCATCCAATCTCGAAATTGATGTTATAAATTGATTTGTTTATGATTTATTTTGGATATTATGAATAGATTAACCTGTATTCTAACTTAATTATGATATATCTTGATGGTTTAGTCTAGTTTGTAGAAGATGACCTTCACCCCTTAACCCTATAATCTTGATATGAATTAAGTTTAATTGATTTAATTGACTTGATTATTGGTTAAATTACTACTATATGAGGTTTTTATGCTGATAATTAATGAATTAGGGTGCATTGTAGTCTTTCAAGCTAGTTCTTGAGAAGTGATCTAGGTTATGAGAATTGACCTAAGTATCTTGTCTTAAGCTTTGATTTAGTATTGAATTATGGTGTACTGATTATTCTAGCCTTGTTATCATGTTGGTCATTGAATTGTGATGATGTTATGACCTAATTGGGTTGAACTAAGGGTTGATGGTAATACCTTGATGATGAATAATGATGGAGGCTTGGTAAGTCTGACGAACTCTATGCTTTACTTCAAATTATGGTTAATTGTGATTAAGTCATGATGTTGTGTTGGACTATTCCTTGGTTAGGATTTATAGGGTGGTATGATGTTGAATTGAAATGTCTTTACTATAGTTGTGAGGTTGATTAAGATGTAAAGGTTATAGGGATGGTGATGACTATCAATGTGCCTTATCATGAATAAATATGTAAATATGTTTACCTCACTTATATGAATTGTAATGGAAGGGCTATACTCATGAGATTCTTATTGAGCTATGATGATGATGATGATACAAGGGCTAGACCCTATGACCTAAACTAAGATATGATTGTTAATAAAGACTTAAAGACATTTCAAAAACAGACTCTAGCTTAGCACCGAGTGATCTTATATGTGAGGGGGTGACACTTTCCCAAGTAGGGAAGGTAGGGTTCACTACGGTCCTCACGGGGTTGATAGCCTCATGACCCAAATAGGGTGTAGAGTGATCTTTCCATGACGGCCCGAAGTTCCTTAAACTATGTTGCCACCATAGGAATATTAGCTAGTGGATCCACCTAGATGTTATGTTCATGTTAGGTTTTACCTTGGCCGGTAGACCACCTTCCATTGGTGTAAGGTTTTACAACACCGGATTCCACACTTAGCTCTTGTGGTAAATGTCGGTTAAAGAAAGTGTTCCCTAAACCAAAATGAAGTAAGAAAGTATAAACTAACTAGGGTGACTTGAGAGGTTTGACTTAGCCTAGGTAGGGGTATGAGACTCTACCTATGCCTTGCACTAGTTTGCCTTGATGGGAGCTTTAGGAGGTTGGTATTTGTTTATGATTTATTTTGGATATTATGAATAGATTAACCTGTATTCTAACTTAATTATGATATATCTTGATGGTTTAGTCTAGTTTGTAGAAGATGACCTTCTCCCCTTAACCCTATAATCTTGATATGAATTAAGTTTAATTGATTTAATTAACTTGATTATTGGTTAAATTACTACTATATGAGGTTTTTATGCTGATAATTAATGAATTAGGGTGCATTGTAGTCTTTCAAGCTAGTTCTTGAGAAGTGATCTAGGTTATGAGAATTGACCTAAGTATCTTGTCTTAAGCTTTGATTTAGTATTGAATTATGGTGTAGTGATTATTCTAGCCTTGTTATCATGTTGGTCATTGAATTGTGATGATGTTATGACCTAATTGGGTTGAACTAAGGGTTGATGGTAATACCTTGATGATGAATAATGATGGAGGCTTGGTAAGTCTGACGAACTCTATGCTTTACTTCAAATTATGGTTAATTGTGATTAAGTCATGATGTTGTGTTGGACTATTCCTTGGTTAGGATTTATAGGGTGGTATGATGTTTAATTGAAATGTCTTTACTATAGTTGTGAGGTTGATTAAGATGTAAAGGTTATAGGGATGGTGATGACTATCAATGTGCCTTATCATGAATGAATATGTAAATATGTTTACCTCACTTATATGAATTGTAATGAAGGGCTATACTCATGAGATTCTTATTGAGCTATGATGATGATGATGATACAAGGGCTAGACCCTATGACCTAAACTAAGATATGATTGTTAATAAAGACTTAAAGACATTTCAAAAATAGACTCTAGCTTAGCACCGAGTGATCTTATATGTGAGGGGGTGACACTTTCCCAAGTAGGGAAGGTAGGGTTTACTACGGTCCTCACGGGGTTGATAGCCTCATGACCCAAATAGGGTGTAGAGTGATCTTTCCATGACGGCCCGAAGTTCCTTAAACTATGTTGCCACCATAGGAATACTAGCTAGTGGATCCACCTAGATGTTATGTTCATGTTAGGTTTTACCTTGGCCGGTAGACCACCTTCCATTGGTGTAAGGTTTTACAACACCGGATTCCACACTTAGCTCTTGTGGTAAATGTCGGTTAAAGAAAGTGTTCCCTAAACCAAAATGAAGTAAGAAAGTATAAACTAACTAGGGTGACTTGAGAGGTTTGACTTAGCCTAGGTAGGGGTATGAGACTCTACCTATGCCTTGCACTAGTTTGCCTTGATGGGAGCTTTAGGAGGTTGGTAATTGTTTATGATTTATTTTGGATATTATGAATAGATTAACCTGTATTCTAACTTAATTATGATATATCTTGATGGTTTAGTCTAGTTTGTAGAAGATGACCTTCACCCCTTAACCCTATAATCTTGATATGAATTAAGTTTAATTGATTTAATTGACTTGATTATTGGTTAAATTACTACTATATGAGGTTTTTATGCTGATAATTAATGAATTAGGGTGCATTGTAGTCTTTCAAGCTAGTTCTTGAGAAGTGATCTAGGTTATGAGAATTGACCTAAGTATCTTGTCTTAAGCTTTGATTTAGTATTGAATTATGGTGTAGTGATTATTCTAGCCTTGTTATCATGTTGGTCATTGAATTGTGATGATGTTATGACCTAATTGGGTTGAACTAAGGGTTGATGGTAATACCTTGATGATGAATAATGATGGAGGCTTGGTAAGTCTGACGAACTCTATGCTTTACTTCAAATTATGGTTAATTGTGATTAAGTCATGATGTTGTGTTGGACTATTCCTTGGTTAGGATTTATAGGGTGGTATGATGGTTAATTGAAATGTCTTTACTATAGTTGTGAGGTTGATTAAGATGTAAAGGTTATAGGGATGGTGATGACTATCAATGTGCCTTATCATGAATGAATATGTAAATATGTTTACCTCACTTATATGAATTGTAATGAAGGGCTATACTCATGAGATTCTTATTGAGCTATGATGATGATGATGATACAAGGGCTAGACCCTATGACCTAAACTAAGATATGATTGTTAATAAAGACTTAAAGACATTTCAAAAACAGACTCTAGCTTAGCACCGAGTGATCTTATATGTGAGGGGGTGACACTTTCCCAAGTAGGGAAGGTAGGGTTCACTACGGTCCTCACGGGGTTGATAGCCTCATGACCCAAATAGGGTGTAGAGTGATCTTTCCATGACGGCCCGAAGTTCCTTAAACTATGTTGCCACCATAGGAATACTAGCTAGTGGATCCACCTAGATGTTATGTTCATGTTAGGTTTTACCTTGGCCGGTAGACCACCTTCCATTGGTGTAAGGTTTTACAACACCGGATTCCACACTTAGCTCTTGTGGTAAATGTCGGTTAAAGAAAGTGTTCCCTAAACTAAAATGAAGTAAGAAAGTATAAACTAACTAGGGTGACTTGACAGGTTTGACTTAGCCTAGGTAGGGGTATGAGACTCTACCTATGCCTTGCACTAGTTTGCCTTGATGGGAGCTTTAGGAGGTTGGTATTGTGAATGTATATGCAAATGATGTAAATGAGGATAATATGTTGACTTTACATGTAAATGACATGATCTGTTGATGGTTATTCCTATGAACATGCATTTGGTCTATATTGTCAAAGCATGATGTTATGTATCCTTAAAGGTTATATTATGTGAAGTTGGGCATTGGTTATGGGTTCTTGTTGGGTTACTTGATTGAGTAAGGTTATGGGGTTTTGCTTGGTCATTGAACTTGTTCACTTAATAGGGATTTATGAGTACTTGTCTTGCTTATTATGATGTAATTAAATCCTTAGTCATGTCTATGATGTTATTCCTTGATGATAGGGTGGTATTAGATTATGGGATCAAGTATGTTTATATGTATATGACTTGCTTTGACTTGTTGAACATGTCTTAATGATTGGTATGGTTTGATTGATTTTGCATAAGACTTTAAAAAGGTAAAATGACATGATTTAACTAAATGTCCTTTTTAGCATGATTTGACATTATATGTGCATATGGTCTCATACTTAGTACAAGTGGCGTACTAACCCCATTTTCTTTTTTTTCCCAAATATTTTAGGTTTCAGTCATTCAAGGCTCACTCGAGACGAATTGAAGAAGACTTGAATATTCTCTACCATCCAAGTGGGTATGTTCTCACTTTCCGAGGGCGATGCCAATATCTAGCTTATGGAGTTGTTTAGTCCTAAAGACTTTTATGTTCCTTCTATTTTTATTTGAGTACGATTTGTATAAGCGTATATGTGGCTTCTTTACATTGATGTAGGGCTATGCCCAAATTATTAAGATCATTTTAGATGGTTATGAGATGAGACAATATTTGAGACTATGTTCTATCTTATATATATATATATATATATATATATATATATATATATATATATATATATATATATATATATATATATATATATATATATATATATACATGTATGTGCAATAAAAGTAGAAGACTATGTAATCATCCTATATGAAGAGTCTATGTATACTCGATACAATTATATATTATGTGTATATAGAGGTCTATATAAACCTTAAAGTAGAAGTAATGAAAAGTTTTAATCTTCCATATTTTAGACCTATGAATATAATGATGTAAGACTAAGAGGCTAGTCTTAGTCCTCAAAGAGGCCGCCGCCGCCACCGCCGCCGCCGGTTACGTCTAGGGGGTAAACCCGGATGTGACAAAATTGGTATCAGAGCATGAGGTTGAATATCTTTGATGTTGATGTCTCTCTCAACCACGTTTATATAGCTTCATACTCATAATTGTAAAGCGTGCCACACTTATGAATAGGAATCTATGTGATGCTTAGTAATCTCTCTCTTTCTTGGAAATCCAATGTTGTGCCTCTAGAGTGTACTTATTATGTTCTTTCACCTAAACTTTGTATTTTGGTTATAGGGTATAAATACTCGAAGGAATGCGGCTCGAAGACTTGAGCAATAGCTTGACAATGCGGGAGCTCCTCCCCGTGGTGATCAAGTTCCTCCTCTTGAAGAAGATGCTATTTATGACAAAGCTCCGGTCAATCCTCCACCTTTGACGGTTGAGAACATAAGGGCTGCCCTTCTCCAAATGGCCCAAGCCATTACTACTCAAGCCCAAGCCGCCACTACTCAAGCCCAAGTTATGACGGCCCAAGCTAATCGGGAGGTTGTACCCCGATCTCATCAACAAGTTGCTACCATGGCATCCCATATAAGGAATTTCACTAGGATGAATCCTCCTACTTTCTATGGGTCTAAGGTTGAAGAAGACCCCGAAGAGTTCATTGATGAAGTCTACAAGATACTCTTTGCTATGGGGTTGTCTACTGGTGAGAAGGACAAGTTAGCCACATAACAACTCAAAGATGTGGCTCAAACTCGGTATGGTCAATGGAGGGACAACATGCCTCTTAAGGGTGGACCGGTGACATGGGAGATCTTCAAGAAGACATTTCTTGATCGGTTCTTCCCTAGGTAGATGAGGGAAGCCAAAGTGGTAGAGTTCATCAACCTTCGTCAAGGAGGTATGAGTGTGCTTGAATACTCCATGAAATTTACTAAATTGTCCAAGTATGCTCCTTCTTTGATTTCCGATCCTAGGGATGAAATGAGCCGCTTTGTGACAGTGGTGTCGGAATACTTGCAAGAGGAGTGTCATTTGTCTATGCTACATGACAACATGAACATCTCCCGTCTTATGGTTCATGCTAGACAAGTGGAGGAGGCAAGGGCTAGGATGAAGAATAGAGATGCTAAGAGGGCTAGATCATTTGATGGTGGTTCTTCTAAGGGTAGGCTAGAGATTCAAGAGAAGCCTAGGTTCAAAAAGAGATTCTCTAATCAAGTTCCATCCAAGTTCCCTAAGGCTCGTGGTGAAAATGGTGCAAACACTAAGCCTCAAAAGGGAAGGCGTACTAGTTCACCAAGTGAGAAGCCAACTTGTGGTTAGTGTGACAAGAAGCATTATGGTGCTTGCCTCATTGGGACGGACAAGTGTTTTAGTTGTGGTAAAATTGGGCACAAGGTTCGATATTGCCCTAATGTGAAGGGCCAAGACAAGGGTGGTCAAGCTCAATCATGTGGTCCTAAGAAGAACCGCTTCTATGCTCTCCGCACTAGGGGTGAGCAAGAGACCTCTGCCGATGTGGTTACCGGTAAGTCTTTTCTATTGATGTATATGCCTTACTTGAGCGGAGTTCTACTTTGTCATTTGTTACACCTCTTGTAGCTAAAAGGTTTGATATTTTACCCAATATCTTTTATGAACCCTTTTTAGTGTCTACTCTAGTGGGTGAGTTGGTTGTTGCAAAGAGGGTATATAGAAATTGTCCTATCATGTTGCCCAATAGAGTTTCCAATGTTGATCTAGTAGAACTAGATATGCTTGATTTTGATATCATTTTTGGTATGGATTGGTTACATGCTTGTTTTGACACTATTAATTATAGAACGAGGGTGGTGAGGTTTAATTTTCCAAATGAACCCGTTGTTGAGTAGAAGGGGGGAAATTCTATTCCTAGAGGTCGTATCATTTCTTGTCTAAAAGCATGCAAACTGATCTCAAAGGGTTTTCTATATCACATAGTAAGATTCTAAGATTTAGACTCCGAAATTCCACCCAATGAGTCGGTCCCCATAGTGAGTGAATTTCCAGAGGTCTTTCCTAATGACCTTCTCGGTATTCCTCCCGAACGGGAAATTGATTTTGGTATCAATTTTCTACCGAAAACAAATCCCATTTCAATTCCTCCTTATCAAATGGCTTCGGCCGAATTGAAGGAGTTGAACACTCAACTCAAAGATTTACTACACAAGGGCTTCATAAGGCCTAGTATTTCTCCATGGGGTACTCCGGTTTTGCTTGTAAAGAAGAAGGATGGGTCCTTGAGAATGTGTATTGATTATCGCCAACTCAACAAGGTCACTATTAATAACAAGTATGTTGTCCCTCGTATTGACGACTTGTTTGATCAACTCCAAGGGTAAGCAACTTTTCTAAAATTGACTTGAGATTGGTGTATCACCAACTTAGGGTGAGAGGTGAGGATATACCAAAGACGGTATTTCGAACTAGATATGGGCACTATGAGTTCTTAGTAATGTACTTTGGTCTCACTAATGCTCCAGCGGCGTTTATGGACGTAATGAATAGGGTGTTTTGAGGTTACCTAGATTCATTTGTCATTGTCTTCATTGATGACATCTTGGTATATTTGAAAAATTAGGGTGATCACATAGGTCATTTGAGGGTGGTATTGCAAACCCTTAAAGAACATCACTTGTTTGCCAAGTATAGAAAATGTGTGTTTTGGTTGAGGTCAGTGGCGTTTCTTGGGCATATCATCTATAGTGAGGGAGTTGAGGTTGATCCAAGGAAAACGGAGGTGGTGAGAAGTTGGACTAGACCATTGACTCCAACTGACATTAGGAGTTTCTTGGGTCTAGCGGGTTACTATCGGAGGTTTGTGGATGGTTTTGCTTCCATTGCATCTCCCTTGACTACTTTGAACCAAAAGAGTAAGAAGTTTCAGTGGTCGGAGGCATGTGAAAAGAGCTTCCAAATCTTGAAAGATAGGCTTACTTCCGCTCCGGTGTTGACTTTACCGGAGGGTACAAAGGGCTTCGTTGTGTATTGTGATGCATCCCGAGTGGGTTTGGGGTGTGTACTTATGCAACATGGGAAAGTGATTGCCTATGCTTCTAGACAACTTAAGGTTCATGAGAAGAACTATCCCACTCATGATCTTGAGTTAGCGGTCGTAGTGTTTGCCTTGAAAATATGGAGGCATTACTTGTATGGTGTTCATGTTGATGTGTTTACCGACCATAAGAGTCTCCAATATGTATTTACTCAAAAGGAGTTGAATCTCCGATAAAGAAGGTGGTTAGAATTGTTGAAAGATTATGACATGAGTGTTCTCTATCACCCCATCAAGGCCAATGTGGTGGCAGATGCTCTAAGTCGTATGACCATGGGTAGTGTGTTTAATGTAGAGGAAGCCAAGAAAGACCTAGTGAAAGATGTTCATAGATTGGCTAGATTGGGTGATAGACTGGAAGGTTCTCCAAATGGTGGTGTTATGGTCCATCATAACTCCGAATCATCCTTGGTTGTTGAGGTGAAGTCCAAACAACACCCTGATAAACCATTGATGGAGTTTAAAGAATCGGTTCTTGGTTAGTTTAATGAGTCATTCTCCTTAGGTGGGGATGGTGTTTTGAGGTATCAAGGGCAATATGTGTTCCTAACGTTGATGATTTGAGGAACTGGATTCTTGAGTAAGCTCATTTGTCCCGTTATTCCATTCATCCAAGGTCAACAAAGATGTATCATGACCTTAGGAAAGTGTATTGGTGGGAAGGTTTGAAAAGGGACATAGCGGAGTTTGTTGCTAAGTGTCCAAATTGCCAACAAGTGAAAGCCGAACATATAAAGTTGAACAGTTAAAGCCTAGAATAAGTGTCTTGAGGTCTAGACACTGTTTTAAAGTCCATTTTAATGAATATAGGTCATTTAGGAAGCTTATAACCAAAAACGTCCAAGAACGTCCATGATGTCCGGTAATTTAGTTCAAGGAGGCACTAACATGTCTTAGCCTATGTCAGTTTTTACGTGTGGGATATTAATGAAATTTGGTGGAAGGGTTTCTAACATGTGCTAAAGTTGATTCGTGGTCAAACGTCTGGGTACGACTCCTCAAGGACCAACCAAGGTCCCTTGAGGAGGACCCTAGCACGTAGGAGGCAACACTACCTTGGCAGTGTGAAACCACGAGATGCCAGCAACGATCCGTGCGTGGATCGACGGGGCGTCGTTTCCAAACATAGACCAACACTTAGGCAAAATGGTGAATCCCTCACCTGCACAAGTCTCTGACCAGGACCACGGATGTGCAGCACGGAGGAGGCCTGGTCCATCGATTGACCCACGATCCGTCGATCATGGTGTCGTCGATGGCACTGCATTTTTATGTACGTTTTAAGTTGGTCTCATTTAATTAATTAAGGGGTCAGGTGGTTAGTTAGGGGTTTAAGGGAGTCTAATTAATTTAATTAACCCCCCATATAAAGGCCCCAACCCCATTAGACTTAAGAAAACTCACAAAACAAATCCTCTTCCTTCTCTCTTCTTTCTCTCTATATTGGAAGACGCCATAGAAGAACAAGCTAGGGAAGGGTTTTGGGGGCTGTAAAGGGGCGGTTTCACCATAAAATCTTCATCAAACATTAAGGTATGAGATCTAAATCACCTTTGATACTTCTTTCCTCAAAGGGATCCTTTAAAGTAATTTCAAAAGTTGAGTTTTCAAGTGGGTTTCATCCAATCTGGAAATTGATGTTATGAATTGATTTGTTTATGATTTCTTTAGGATATTATGAATAGATTAACATGTATTCTAACTTAATTATGATATATCTTGATGCTTTGGTCTAGTTTGTAGAAGATGACCTTCACCCCTTAACCCTAGGTTATGATCTTATGAATTAAGTTTTATTGATTTAATTGACTTGATTATTTGTTAAATTACTACTATATGAGGTTGTTATGCTGATCATGAATGAATTAGGGTGAATTGAAGTCTTTCATTCTAGTTCTTGAGAAGTGATCTAGGTTATGATAATTGACCTAAGTATCTTGTCTTAAGCTTTGATTTAGCATTGAATTATGGTGTAGTGATTCTTCTAGCCTTGTTATCATGTTGGTCATTGAATTGTGATGATGTTATGACCTAATTGGGTTGAACTAAGGGTAGATGGTAATACCTCGATGATGAATAATGAAGGAGGCCTGGTAAGTCTTATGAACTCTATTATTTACTTCACACTATGGTTAACTATGGTTAGGATTGATAGGGTGGTATGATGTTGAATTGAATTGTCCTTACTATGATTGTGATGTTGATTAAGATGTAATGGTTATAAGGATGGTGATGACTACCAATGTACTTATCATGAATGAACATGTAAATGTGCTTACCTCACTTATATGAATTGTAATGAAAGGGCTATACTCATGCAATTCTTATTGAGCTATGATGATGATTATTATACAAGGGCTAAACCCTATGACCTAAACTAAGATATGATTGTTAATAAAGACTTAAAGACATTTCAAAAACGGACTCTATCGTAGCACTAAGTGATCTTGTATGTGAGGGGGTGACACTTTCCCAAGTAGGGAAGGTAGGGTTCACTACGGTCCTCACGAGGTGGATAGCCTCTAGACCCAAATAGGGTGTATAGTGATGTTTCCAAGATGGCCCCAAGTTCCTTAAAGTATGTTGCCACCATAGGAATACTAGCTAGTGGATCCACATAGATGCTATGTTCATGTTAGGTTTTACCTTGGCCGGTAGATCACCTTCCATCGGTGTAAGGTATTACAACACCGGATTCCACACTTAGATCTTGTGGTCTATGTCGGTTAAGGCAAGTGTTCTCTAAACTAAATTGAAGTAATAAAGTATAAACTAACTAGGGTGACTTGAGAGGTTTGACTTAGCCTAGGTAGGGGTATGGCACTCTAACTATGCCTTGCACTAGTTTGCCTTGATGGGAGCTTTAGGAGGTTTGTATTATGTATGTATATGCAAATTATGTAAACCCCATTTTCTCCCTTTTCCCAAACATTTTAGGTTCCAGTCGTTGAAGGCTCATTCGAGACGACTTGAAGAAGACTTGGATATTCTCTACCATCCAAGTGGGTTGGTCCTCACTTTCTGAGGGCGATGCCAATATCTGTCTTATGGAGTTGTTTAGTCCTAAAGACTTTTATGTTCCTTCTATTTTTATTTGAGTACAATTTTTATAAGCCTATATGTGTCTTCTTTACATTGATGTAGGGCTATGCCCAAATTGCTATGATCGTTTTAGATGGTTATGAGATGAGACAATCATTGAGACTATGTTCTATCTTATATCAATATGTATGTGCAATAAAGTAGAAGACTATGTAATCTTCCTATATGAAGGGTCTATGTATACTCGATACGATTATATATTATGTGTATGTAGAGGTCTATGTAAACCTCAAAGTAGAAGTAATGAAAAGTTTTAATTCTTCCGTATTTTCGACCTATGAATGTAATGATGTAAGATTAATAGGCTAGTCTTAGTCCTCAAAGAGGACGACAACTCCGGTTACATCTAGGGGGTAAGCCCGGATGTGACATTCAATATAGCCAGCACATGTGCATACCCTTAACATAACCATTCACATGCTCATTACATTAGCAATACAACCTAGATCATAGCTAGAATAGGAAACTAGGCATAGGCTTCAGATAGGGTGATCATCACAACCACACATTCATAATATAATTGCCTTCAAGGACACGATCCCATCACATATATGTCACGACCTGCACCTATACACTAGAAGATTTGGGTATTCTTAGGTCGCAACCGGCGTACTCGACCTCTCAGAGGTCTTATACAAGCCCTTCGTATCGTTCATCACATATACATAGTGAAAAGTAGTGCGGAAGTAAACTTTTCACAAAATATTTCATAGTCTTTAAAAACTCTTTAATATAAAATTCATAGGAAATACTAAGTCTCAATCTCATCAATCATAGACACGAGAATACTTGGGACACGGACCATACAATAGGAATATAGAAATACTTATGTCTATTACAATACTTCAATAAGAAAATAAAAGACATCTATGCCCTCGAGTCGAATAAGGACATACTTCAACTTCACTTGAATGATTCTACGATCCAAGACTTTCTTCCCAAATTCTCCTCACCTACCAACCACTATAGAGATACAACCACATGTACTAAGTATGGCATAATGCATAAAAATCATGAAATAGAACTTTATTGGAAATATGCATGTTTTCATTTAAATATCATAATATGATCATAAGAACAACATTTATCAACTTAGAAACACATAACAAATCATTTAGTCAATTTAGAGTATTTCTAGAACAACATTACAGTAAGCATAATTCACTGTACAGTGAAGTTCTTCACTGTTATAGTGAAGTCTCTTCACTTCATCTCAAACACCTTTTAGCATGTAATCATCCCACTAAAAACTATTCTAAGACTCACTTAATCACACAAATAAAGACCGCCCATACACCCTATCTAAGTGTGCCTCAACGATCCTCAAGACTACTCATAATGAGACACATACACACTTACAATACATCAAACACAAGAACATATAAGATATGACATTCTCATACCAGGGCTATCAAAAGACTTACTTAATTACTCCTAGACGAGAACGTCCATACACCCTCTTCAAGGTTACCTAAATAATCCTTAAGACTTCCTAAGTTTAGATTTTGCCTAAAGAATCAACCAACTTCCCTAACTAGAGTCATTCTCAAGACTTCCATAGATAAGACATGAAAAGATCATCCCGTATGCCCTCTTCACACTTTAACTAAGAAATCCTTAAGTCACTCTAGATTAGGTACTCATTCATTTACATACTTTCTAACATAAGTCATTAATTCATTAGTTCATTAAGAGGCATTCATCACATAAAGGACATTCAAGTAATGCTCTTGGACAAGACCTAGGAACTCTTACTAACATCTTCAAATTTTTATATAGCGTCACATACCACCACCTAAACTTCATAGAACTTATCTAATGCTAATAGGTATCTCACATGATGAGAATAGGCAATAACCGACATAGATCATGGTAGCAAAACATGGAATCCGGAGTTCTATCCTACTCCGATGAGGTTGTTCTACTTGCCAATGGTAGAACTTTGACACATCCCATGTAGGCACATGGTAAAGGAATATGAAGGGATTACTTTGTATTCTAGCCTCATACTTTAACTAGAACTACTTACCATACCATACTCACTCGATGCTAGCCTTTGTTATCATAGATTAATTCACATTAAGGTATGAACAAAGGGGTTCCATATCAAGTTCATAACCTAATTACATTTACCCTACCAAAGAGATCCCCTAGGGATGCCTTACAATGGCGACAAGAAGCTCATTATAACTTTCCTAAGGTTGATATGATGCCATTCCAGCCAACCAACCTTAAGTCCATCATTCATTACAAGAAGGATATCATTACGGCTTTCTACTTCAAGGTTCATAACCTTACCTACTAAGTTCAAGATTTCACATAAAGGACCCTCTTAACACATTCAAGGTCTCACATATCATTAATTCATACAAGACTAAGATGCTTTAGCCTCCTAAGTCAAGAAATCACGTATTCACTTTCATACATGCATCAAGTAAGGGACACAGGTCTACCAAGATAAGACACAACACAGTTCACTTTAGCACATATTACATGTCATTCTAGAAGCACATAGGAACAACCATTATCATCTTTAACCCACCCTATACACTACTATATCATCATTAATATAATCATCTTAAACTCATACAGTCAAGTAGGAACAATCATGCATCAACTCTAAGACTATACAAATGAACACATAGTCATAGTCTAACATGAACACCTAACAACTTCAATATAAGAAATGTATACTTTCACATTACTTCACAATACTTCACATAATCAACTACACAAATCATCATATTACTTCAAGTAGTTGCCGACAAGGCCATAATTATCAAAATACTTAAAATAACGCTGACAAGGCCACATCATCACACAACACCACCACCATAAGTGGACCATACCAATAACAACATAATTGAAGAGATATAATACTTAAAATAAAGAGAAATAGGGCAGCGTACCACCACTCCATCCTCAACACTACAATCCAATGCTAAATCATCCAATTCTATTCATAAGGCCCTTACCCATGGCCACGAATATCAATTCAATGCATAAATCATAATATTCAATAAATCTAAGTCAATTCAATATATATTTATAAATCTAAGACCAATTAGATATCAACTGAATACAATTCTTACATCATTAGATAACCCATAGAAAAGTACACCATAATTCATAGACATTAAGACAATATCAAGTAACCCATAGAGTAGATAATAACTAGGGTTCATCAATTACATGAGTTCACAGTTTATTTGAGTTAAAATCATCTAATTAATAAAAATTCAATCACTATTCAATGATTTAAAACCTTTAATGCAAGAACCCATGGTTAGATCATGAAATTGGACAATTCATCTTTTTTAGAAAACTTCTTTGAATTTGGGCTCCTTGACGAATAGAGTTTCAAGGATCAAAAACCATAATTCAATGATGTTAATCCTTTAATTTTATGAAGAATCACAACTCAAATCTCCAATCCAAGCTCTTCCTTGAGTTTTGGCTTTAATGGAGTCTTAAGGAATTTCTAAGGAATTTTGGGGTTTTGATTTGGAAGAATGAATTCTTCTAAGTGTTAAAGACTTAAATACAAGTCTAAAATACCCAAAAGACACCTTAGGAACCTCCAATACTCTTATTTGGAAGTGGGGTGAATTTACACTTTCACCCCTCACTTAACAGTAAACTGCACGCCGGGACTGCTTCACAGACGGAAGGGCCATCGACGGCCCGTCCCTTGACCAACGGACTGTCCTGTTGATCCGTGGTCTGGTACTGAGGCTTTTCTTTGGCTTTTCCTCTCCCGTGACTTACTCCCAATCGACAATCCACCACCAACGGGGCGTCGACTGACCTACTGGGTATTGATTGCCAACCGTTGGTTGGACTGTCTTGGGCAGTCTTGGGCATCTTGAAGAGTCCTTCCTCAAGGAACCTTGGATGGTCCTTGGGGATGTTTCCCCGGACGTTTCCAACCCAAACATGATCTTATACGAGTTCAGGACCTCTCACATGATTTTCACCCAAAACAAACAGGTAAAACTCAACGAAACATGCCTAGACACACAGAGTCATTTCAAGGCACATCTTTCGAATGTCATGGACGTTTGACCTCCAAACTTCACGAAAATTGACACAATGCCTATATATACCATAATAACTCATTTAAGGACCTTATAACCTCATGAATCACACATAAACACATAGAACCACATATGAGGCACATAGGTGACTTAGTCATCGACGTCTTAGTCGTCCCTTGACGTTTGACTTCCAATGCACCTAAAACTCTAGACACTGCATCAATACAACATTATATACCATTTTAGGACATTAGACCACCATGACAACCATGTTAGGCTCCAGCTTCACCTAAGTCATTTTCGGGATCTTACAAAATATATATTGAAAATAAAGTAAACACCTCCACCATAAGTGGACCATACTTCACAATGCCGTACAAGGATTCATCAACTAACAATTCTATAGAAAAGTATAGGGGAAGAGCCATTCTTACCAATTAATAAACCTTTGATCATCATTAACCAATACACCTTTTTCATCAACAATTCAAGTATAGGCAGTAGCTAGATGTACTTTAACATAAATGAAATCATGCATAAGCCACTACAAGATCATGCTACTAACAAGTATACTACATCAAGAATACATTAGAAAGTAAAGAGACATAGATCATTAACCAATTTCCCTTGTCTTGAACATACATCATAATTAATCAACAATATACATGTAGGGCAGTAGCTAAAGAGGTAACAACCTATTCTAAATCATGCTTCATCTACCCTAGAATTGAGATCACATCATATACATTACGATATCAAATCTATAGGCTAGAAGAATCTAGATCAAACCTTACCAAGACTACTTTGCTTTGATCATCAATAATTCATATCTACCATTCATCATTAATATCAATATACGGCAATACCTACAATTATCCTTACATAAACGATTCCTACATTTATGCACTATAGAATCGAGATTACAGTGAATGTCATACATTAACAATAAATAGGAAGTAGAGATCAAGTCTTCAAGAATCAATCTACATTGGACCAACAACACATAATTCATCATCACATTACATCATAGGCAATAGATATAAGCAATTCAACATGCTATAATAATAATTCAATCAACATAAAGTCAAGATCACAAAGCCCACACATATGCTAAATCGAGAGTTTGGAAGAGACCAAGGGTTCATCATGTAATTGGATTGAAAACATCATTATAAACATTAGATAATCAATAATTCGTCATAATAATACTTTTGAAAATAATTTGAGAAAGAACCCATGGCTAGATTGAAGAAGAAGAAGTTTGATCAGGAACTTGCATTGAAAACATTGAAAGGAACTCTCTAGATGAAAGTTTATCTAGAGATGAAGGATAACCATACCTCATTATATATTAAACCCACTAAAACCTGATGTAAAACCCATCACAATCCAACTACAAGCTGTTCTTGAGCTTCATCTCCTATGGAGGTTCTAGATATAATAATTTGGGAGCGGAAGGTCTAATTTGAATTGAGGATTTGGAATGGTGTTGTCGCGTTTTGAACCCACTTAATACACCAAGAAATAACAAAATAAACCAACTAAGGTTAGGTTAGGAAGTGGGTGAATTTCCCATTCACCCCATAATGAGATAGCGTGCATGGCAGCGAATTTGCAGGCTGCATTGACGGACCATACTGTAGGCCGTTGTTCGAGTCTGGGGCTTGACAACTGCCTTGAGACTTCACCAGGCTAAGTCACAATGGATTCTTCACCATCGATGGGGCGTAGGTGAACCTACTGGCCGTCGATTGAAGGTCCTTGGTAGACACTGCCAAAGTTGTGTCTTAGAACATTTGAGTCCTCCTTAAGGGCTTTTTGCGGGCCTTTGGGGAGTCATACCTGGACGTTTCCAATGTAAATATAAACCATAACATGTCAAGGACCTTCAACATCAGTTTCACTCAAAACAAACACTCGCAACACGTCCAAACATGCTAGACACACTCAAGTCGCACATGCAGGTCTCAAGGGCTAATTATCGAACGTCTTGGACGTTTGACTTCTAAATGACTTCCAATCAATCATGCATACTTTAAAACACTTGAATTAACATGTAAATAAGATTATAGTCACATGTGAGTATCTCAACACCCTAACTCATTTTGGGGGTCTTACAATATCATCTCTAGTGAGGGAGTTTAGGTTGATCCAAGGAAAACCGAGGCGGTGAAAAATGGGCCTATAATATTGACTCAAATCGACATTAGGAGTTTCTTGGGTCTAGCGGGTTATAATAGGAGGTTTTTGGATGGTTTTGCGTCCATTGTTTCTCTCTTGACTACATTGACCCAAAATAGTATAAAATTTGAGTGGTCGGAGGCATGTGAAAGAAGCTTCCAAATTTTGAAAGATAGGCTTACTTCCGCTCCGATATTGACTTTTCCAAAGGGTACCAAGGTCGTTGTTGTATATTGTGATGCATCCCGAGTGGGCTTAGGATGTGTCCTTATGCAAGATGAGAAAGTAGTAGCCTATGCCTCTAGACAACTTAAGGTGCATGAGAAGAATTATCCAATTGATGATTTTGAGTTAGTGGCCGTGGTATTTGCCTTAAAAATATGAAGGTATTATTTGTATGGTGTTCATGTTGATGTGCATAGAGACCACAAGTCTTCAATATGTGTTTACTCAATAGGAGTTGAATCTCCGACAATGAAGGTGGTTCGAATTGTTGAAAGATTACGATGTAAGTTTTCTCTACCACCCCAACAAGGCTAATGTAGTTGCGGATGCTCTAAGTCGTATGACCATGGGTAGTGTGTCTCATTTAGAAAAATCCAAGAAAGACCTAGTGAAAGATGTTCATAGTAAGTCTCGTTTGGGTGTTAGATAGGAAGATGCTCCTAATGGTGGTTTTATAGTCCATCATAACTCTGAATTGTCTTTGGTGGTTGAGGTGAAGTCCAAACAACACCTTGATCAACCATTGATAGAGTTGAAGAAGTCGGCTATTGGTAAACCTCATGAGTCATTCTCCTTAGGGGGGATGGTGTCTTGAGGTATCAAGGAAGGTAGTGTGTTCCCAATGTAGATGGATTGAGGAACCGGGTTCTTGAGGAAGCTCATGTGTCCCGTTACTCCATTCATCCTGGATCTACAAAGTTGTATCATGACGTTAGAGAAGTGTTTTGGTGAAAGGGATATAGAGGAATTTTTTGCAAAGTGTCCCAATTGCCAACAAGTGAAAGCCAAACACCAAAAGTCGGGTGGTTAACTTCAAGAAATCCAATTTCCTACTTTTAAGTGGGAAGACATTAAAATGGATTTTGTGGTAGGGTTGCCTCGGACACAAAAGCAATATGACTCCATATGGGTGGTTGTGGATAGGTTGACCAAACCCGCTTATTTTATTCCCGTCAAGCCCACATACTTGCTGGAGGATTATGCAAGGATCTTCATAGATGAGATTGTGTATAGCCATGGTATTCGGTTATCCATCATATCGGATAGGGGAGCACAATTCACATCTATGTTTTGGAGGTCATTCCAAAAAGGGTTGGGTACCAAGGTGAAGTTAAGCACCGCTTTCATCCCCAAATGGTCAAGCATAGTGTACTATTCAAACCCTTGAGGATATGCTTAGATATTGTATAATTGACTTAAAGGGAAATTGGGAGAACCACTTGCCTTTGGTAGAGTTTTATTATCACATAGTTACCATTCATCTCTATATATTGATCCTTATGAAGACTTGTATGATAGGAGATGTAGATCTCCAATTGGATGGTTTGAAGTGGGCGAGTCTTCACTTTTGGATCACGAATTGATTTATAAGGCTTTGGAAAAAGTTCATATCATAAGGAACCGCTTTAAAACAGCCTATAGCCGGCAAAAGTCTTATGTCGACCATAGGAGAAGAGAATTAGAGTTTGAAGAAGGTGATAAAGTGTATCTAGAAATTTCGCCTATGAAAGGGGTGGTGAGATTTGGCATGAAAGGGAATTTGAGTCCTCGTTATGTGGGTCCTTATGAAATTTTGCCATAGATTTGTAAGGTTGCATATTAGTTGAGGTTACCTGGTGAATTGGATTTGATTCATTCGGTGTTCCATGTTTCAATGCTTAAGAAGTGTATCAGTGATTCCGAGTCTATTCTTCCTAATGAGGGTCTAGGTGTTCAAGAGAACTTCTCCTATGAAAAGGTTCCGGTTGAAATCCTGGATAGACTAGTAAAGAAGTTAAGGAACTAAGAGGTGGCTTCCGTAAAGGTGCTATGGAAGAACCACCTAGTTGAGGGTGTAACATGGGAGGCTGAGGCCGACTTGAAGTCCCGTTACCCTCATCCATTTGATAACTAAGGTTAGTTGTTCCTGTTTATAGTGAAAATGATGAGTTTATTTGAAATTGCCTTGATTTTTTGTAAAAGAGTGAATTTGATGTTTTGTTACAGTAACTTATAGTGAAATATGCCAATTTAAATGAAAGTTTTCAACAAAATGCTCTTTTACTTGATCTGAATTTATGTGGTGTACTTTGGTATATTGTGCCTTCATGAATTGTATAGAACATATTGATATGTGTGGAAGAAAGTTTAGGCACAATGAATAAGCATGTAATGAATGTTGAACTCTTATGAGTTGAAAATGATGTTTTAAGTTGCATTGTGTAAAAGGTTATGTGTTATGATAATTTTGAAATGTGACTCATGTTTTAATATGTTTTTGTTGGTTGGGCTGCTAGTATTGAGTCTATTCCTTCCTTTTAAAGAATTTTAGTGTCATTCGGGGACGAATGTTCCTAAGGGGGGGATAATGTAATACTCCAAAAGTCTAATTCCTAATCTAGAGCCCCATATGAGTGCCGAAGGTTTATAACTCTGTTATTAGGCTTAAAATAATGAATATAAATCATTTAGAAGATGTTTGACTTAAAACGTCAAGGAACGTCCACGACGTCCGATAAATTTGTAACTTGGACTAATGTGGTGCCTTGATGGTTTTAAAGAGGTAACTAAGGATTAATCATGATGAGGTGAAAGTGATGAACTTAGGTGCCAATGGGGGGCTCAAGGAAGCAAGGCCAACTGAGAAGTGCCAACCTTCAAGGGCAAGCAAAAGCCAAGAGGCCAAGGCTGCCCAAGAAAGGAGGCTACTGCCTCACCCTTCACGAGCATGACCACGGCCAAGGTGGGGAGCTCGTGAAGGTTACTTGGCCAAGGGGTAATGGAGGTCTTATGACTTAGCCACTGTCCAAGGTACCACGAGTCACGTCACGACTCGTGGTGCACTTGAAGGAAGGAATGGTTGGGTCATAAAATTGCCTTAGCCAAATGAGAAGAATTTGGCAAGGCATTGTGGAGCTACTGCCTAAGAGCACCACGAGCCACTTGACGGGCCGTGGTGCATCTTCACGGAAGGGAGAAAGGTGATTCGTGGTCCTTTCTTTGTGTGAAAAATGGAAGGGGGGCTCTTTGGAGGAGCTACTGCCTCACCACTCCACGACAACCACCATGGTCCGTTGTTCACTTCACGGACCGTGAAGTGGGGCGTGGTGATGGACGGGAACTTCACAGTGAAGTTAAGTTGGACTTCCCTTTTGGAAATCCAACTTAATGAGGGGTATTTTGGGTATTTTGGTGGTGGTCTACATATTTAATTTAGGTCCATTTTCATTTATTTCCAACTCCAAAAACACAAACACAAATTGAAACCCAAATTGCTCTCACTTCTCCCTACTTTCTCTCTCTCCATTACCCTCCATTGAAGAACAAGAATCTTGAGGAAGAAGACAAAGTATCCAAGGTTTTCACTCAATTTTTGATGGCAAAGCTTCATTAAGGTATGGTTTCTTCACTCTTGGGATTCCTTTCCCCAAGAGGTCCTCTCAAAGTTGAATTTCAATTACCAAAATGCTTAGGGTTTTGCTCTACGAATGGGTTTTCTTCTAAAGTTGAAATTAATGATTGATTGTGTTGAATTATGATTTCTGATGACAAATATAGTGTAGATTATTGTGTAATTGATGTTAATTGTGGAAATTTTGTAGAGATCATGTCCTTTCCCCAATTCCCCCAAATCTTGGTTCTTACTTGTTAATTGACGGGGGAATGGTGAATGTGTTGATTGTTGTATCTATCTTATTTAATCAATGGACGGCCTATGGACATATATTGTTGGGATTAGACCTAATTCTTGAAGAATTCATGATGAACCCTTTTCCCTCAAACCCTATGTTATGAATTGGAGTTGATTGAGATGGTGATGATACAATTGGCTTAGTATTGTATAGATTACTATTGTATAATTTTGTTACACCCATTGATGGGTAAAATTGATTGGTTGATCGTAAAACCATGGATGATGCTTATGAAGGAGATTGGGTAAGTCTTGTGATCTCAAACCTTTACTTCAATTATGATTACTTGTGTTTAGTGATGAAGTTATATTGAAGTATACCTTACGATAAGATTGTTTAGGGTTGGTATGATGTTAAATTGGAATGTGTTGAACTATGGTTTGTGAGTTGTTGGCTAAGATGCCAATGTTATAAGGATGGTGATAACTTACCAATGTGCCTTATCATGATGTGATTATGTAAATGTGATAACCTTACATGTATGAATTCTAATCAAAGGAAACTACTCATGCAATTCTTATTGAGCTATGACTATGACTATATAAGGGATAGAACCTATGACCTAAACTAAGTTATGATGTTTAATAAAGACTCAAAGACATTTAAAAAGGGACTCTAGCTTAGCACCGAGTGAACTAGAGTGAGGAGTGTCCCTTCCCACATAGGGAAGGTAGGATAACTAATGTACTCATGAGATTGGAGACTATAATGCATGTAGCATAAAGAGGGTCCCAACTACATTCCTAGTTCTTAAACTATGTTGCCTCCATAGGAATACTATTTATTGGATCCATACAGATTCTATGTTCATCTTTTGGTACTACCTTGGCAAATAGTCCGCCTTCTTTCGGTGTAGGGTTCCATGACACTGAATTTTATACCGTGTTCACAAATTCCCAATCGTCCATCTTATAGAAGTAACCGGCAGAAACCAAAGATCTATCAAGGAAAGTGAAAGATCTTCTTGAGAAGGGTTGATCAAATAAAGTCCAAGTCCTTGTGCCATACCAGTAATTCTTGTTCCAAAAAAAGATGGCACTTGGAGAATGTGTATTGATTGTAGAGCCGTAAATAAGATCACAGTGAAGCATTGCCATCCCATTCCTCAACTTGGTGATATGCTTGATGAGCTATTTGGTTCTATTGTTTTCTCCAAGATTGACTTTTGAAGTGGGTATCATCAAATTCGGATGAAACTGTGTGATGAGTGGAAGACGACTTGGCTTTCAAGACAAATTTTGGGTTGTATGAATGGCTTGTGATGCCATTTGGATTTACAAATGCCCCAAGCACTTTCATGAGATTGATGAACCATGTTCTCAAACCTTTCATCAACAAGTTTGTTGTGGTGTATTTTGATGACATACTTGTGTATAGTAAGACAATAGAGGAACATGTATCTCATTTGAAACAAGTGTTTGATGTTCTACTACGAGAGCGTCTCTTTGCTAACTTCAAGAAATGTTCATTTGGTGTTGAAAAAGTTGTGTTTTTGGGTTTTGTGGTTAGTGCAAATGGTATTGAGGTCGATGAAGAGAAGGTGGATTCCATTAAGACTTGGATTACCCCAATCAGTACAACCGAGGTAAGAAGTTTTTGTGGGTTAGCAAGTTTTTATCGGCAATTTGTGAAGGGCTTTAGTTCAATTGCTGCTCCTTTGACTGAACTGATCAAGAAATATGTATTTTTTGTATGGAGTGAGGAGTAGGAGAAGTCTTTTGAAGCCGTGAAATTGATGTTGAGTTCTGCACCTTTACTACAACTACCAAATTTTGATAAGGTCTTCCAAATTGAATGTGATGCTTTAGGTGTTGGTATAGGTGGTGTGTTAATGCAAGAAGTAAAACCATTATCCTTCTTTAATGAAAAGCTAAAAGGAGCTACGCTCAAGTACTCAACATATAAAAAGGAATTGTATGCACTTGTGCGAGTGTTGGCTCATTGGCAGCACTACTTGTGGCACAAAGAGTTCGTGATAAGGACCAATCATGAATCCTTAAAGCATCTTAAGGGTCAATCCAAGTTGAACCAGCGACATGCTAAGTGGGTTGAATTCATTGAAACCTTTCCATATGCTATCAACTGCAAGCAAGGCAAGGAGAATGTGGTAGCGGATGCTCTATCAAGAAGGTTTGTATCACACCTTGGTTTCTAGAATATGGGGTTTGAAAGCTTAAATGGATTCTATTCTATGGATTCCGAGATCAAAGATACCTTTGACAATCTTACTCAAGGGAAGCAAGTTGATAGGTACCAATTGGTTGATGGTTTTTTGTTCAATGATGGCCGAGCATGTGTGCCCATGAGCTCATGGAGTTTGTCTAGGAGGCTCATAGTGGTGTTTTGATGGGACATTTTGGGATACCAAAACAACTTGATATTCATAAAAAGCAGTTCTTTTGGCCAAAGATGAAACATGATGTGGAGAGGATTTGTGGACAATGTCTAGAATGCAAGCAAGCCAAATCCATGACGAGGCCCCAAGGTAAGTATACTCCTCTTCCTACTCCAAATGGTCCGTGGATGGATATTTCTATGGAATTTGTATTGGGACTACCTAGTACTAAAAGAGGACATGATAGTATATTTGTGGTAGTGGATAGATTTTCTAAAATGGCTCATTTTATTCCATGTCATAAATGTGATGATGCATCACATGTAGCATCTTTGTTCGTTATCAATGTGCTTAAATTGCATGGAGTCCCTCAAACCATTAATAGTGATCGGGATTCCAAGTTTCTCAGTCATTTTAGGAAGAGTCTATGGGGTACACTTGGTACCAAACTTCTGTTCTCTACTTCTTTCCATCCTCAAACGGATGGACAAACTGAAGTAGTCAACTGGACTCTTGAAACCATGCTTTGATGCATGATTAGAGGTTCGCAACTACTTGGGAAGACCGTTTACCCTTGATTGAATTTGCATATAATTGGTCTTTCCATTCCTCTATTGGAATGTCTCCATTTGAGGCAAGCTATGGTTTTAAACCTTTGTTTCCATTAACCATTATTCCTTTATCTAGCGATGTTGTTGTGAACCTAGATGCCATGCAAAGGGCAAAAGAGATGATGAACATTCATACCAAGGTCAAACAGTCCATTGAAAATAACAATTTAGAGGTGGTCATTTGAATGAATCGATGGAAAAACAAAGTGATCTTCAATCCATATGATTGGGTATGGGTGCATTTCTAAAAGGAAAGGCTTCCTAAAGTACTAAAAGGGAAGCTAAGCCCAAGAGGGGATGGACCCTACCAAGTAGTCAAGCGAATCAATGACAATGCTTACATGATTGACCTAACAAGTTAGTATAATGTTCATAATGTTTTCAATGTTACTGATTTATCTCCTTGTGTTGTAGGTGATCCTTTGGATTCGAGAATGAATCATTTTAAATAAGGGGAGGATGATAACATGGGAAGCATGGATGACACTAACATGAGTGGCATGTACCCCTCAAGACCATTAACACTGAGTCAATCAAAGGATCTCCAAGGCCTACAAGCAACGTTCATGAAAAGGGAAATATTAGAGGAGATTGAAGGTCACCAAAGAAGGACATACAATGTGTTTACATTACATCAAAATGAGAAGGAAGAAGGAAAGAGGTCATGTGTGCAAATGGCTTTTTCATGAATTCAAGAATTCACAAAAGAAGGAAACCAAACAAGGCCCTTATTGAAGGGCAAAATTGTCAAAGAAGTATCTTCTTTATTTCCTTAGTATAAATATTAGTCTTTTATCATTTTTCAAGACTCAGACTATGTTGAATATTGACACTCGAATTGTAGTATATTCTTAGTGAGTAATTAGTGAGTAATTAGGGTGAATCTTGGGATTGCTAGTTAACTTCTTGAGTTTGATTAATTCAAAGTGTTACCCCTTTGTGATTCTTGGTTTCAATTGATTATTCTAACTAGGGTTAAATTTAGATTTTGGAAGTCAATAGGGAGGTGAGAGTTTAAGTCCCTTGTTGCCTATAATTTCAATAACTTGAGTATTAATCCACATATCCTTTATTTCGTTGTATCTTTCCTTGTTTGATCTTTATCAATTAGTATGGCTGGACCCATCTAGTTTAGCCTAAAAGGGATAACTCTAAGATTTTATGACTCATGACATAACTTTATAGGTACCTGACATTTACACATTATTAGAATTCATGTTTTATGGTGCATTCAAGCTTCACCAGGCATTGAGCGTGATATAACATAAGCTAGTAATGTCACTTGTCCATATTGTGTGAGTATTGCATGCTAATTGGTTATATGATAATTTATGTATATTTTACATGCCTCGTAGACTACTTACTTAAACATTACATGCCTTATAGCTTTTCTAGTCATGTGTCATGTGCTCACTTACTCATAGTTAACATGTGTACTTATTGACCACCTATCCATGCGATATAACACACTTGCTCAATGCGATTTGTGTTCCGTAGTTCATTTTCTTATATGTCTATATGTCATATAGTCTATGCGTCTTAGATTATGTACTCATTCATCATGTGATCATCTAATCCATTCCTACATTCCATATGGTTCATTCGCTCACACGCTACCCTATATCTCATATGCACGTGTACACCATGTATTTCTATAGCTTAATGCCCGTATACCCTGTGCGCTGCCTTATGGGCTAGTATGCCTATGTGTCATGATCAATGTAACTTATTCATTCGTATACTATGCCCCTCTATGCTTACTGATTTGAGTTTTAATCAATTCGGGAAAACATTTCCTTGTATAATATGTAGTGAGGATTTTGACCACGAAAGGTTGGGCATATATGTAAATTTAATCAAACATAGATATATAACATAGCTTAATGCCCTATTCGAAGGTGTGGCATAAAACTTTTAGAGTTTATATTAACATCTATGCGTTCTTGTAAGACTCACCTCTAAAAAACATCATGAGATAAAATAGAAGGGAAAGTATTGCCCCGATAGGTTAGGCCTATGATTTTATGTGTTCGTTCCATATACAAAAATAAAATGGGAGATACTATAGTTATTCTTGATTTAAGGCTCGGAAGCTAAGCTCAAAATGTGTAACCTCCATTGAAGTATTGGGGAAGAAATATAATATACATAAGATACTTGAGAATAGAATATGGTTGAGATCCTAAGTAACCCTCCTCATTCAAAACATCAACATAAGGATCTGAGATCATGTGGTCCCCTTACATGATCATTTGATATGTCATTTGCATATCTTGAGTTTAGTAGGTGTATTAAATTCCTTATTTGTATGAGTTCTACTTGTATATCATCATTAGTGAATTATATGGTCAATAAAGTGGTTTATTTTGTAATTTTATTATTTTATGAACCATATCTATTTAGACTTCATGCTAGACTTGTCTATACGTGTTTTAGATTAGTCTATGGATTTTGGATACTCCTTTTTGTGATTGGAACTCCCGCAAATCTCCAATATAAATTCCTAGGTTAACAAAATTATCAGCTTCACCCAACATTCGAGGATGAATGATCATAAGGGGGGAGGATGTAATACCCTGTATTCTACGTGTACTAGTTCTATGTATATGTCCCTTAAAAATTTCCTTGTGGTATAGTTATGGACTCGGTTTCCTATGCAACTAGTGACAATATAATATGTTTAAAGTTGTAATACCCAGTGCCTTACAACACATATTAGACTAAGTGAACTCAAAAACAATTCAAACTCGAGAACGGTGGTGTTCGATGTAAAAGTCAAAGTGGTCAAGTGTGTATTAGTGCTAGGGTCTTGTAAAGAAACTAAGATTGGGAAAATGGTGTAAAATAAGTGAGGTGCTTGCTTGACTAAACAATGTTAGTAGGTGACACGTAGGTGATGCACCTACTTAGAACTTGTGGACTGTATTTTAAGTGAAAAGAGCAAGTAGGTGATGCTGCTACATAGAATAAGTGGACTGCATTTTAAGTGAAAAGAGCAAGTAGGTGATGCACCTAATTAGAATAAATGGACTACAATTTTAAGTGAAAAAGGAAAGGAGGTGATGCACCTACTTAAAAACTTGTGGCATAAATTGAGGAGGTGATGCACCTTCTTGCTTAAAAGTAAAGGACCATATTATTTCTCCAATTTATTAAGTGAAAAAGTCCAATACGGACCTCTAAAGCACTCAAGCTTATGAAATCTCCTTCATCACTTATTCTCCCATAAATTAACTCCCAAGGAAATCCATAGAAGCTCCAGAGAGTTCTGGTCTACATCTTCCCCATTAGAATCTAAAGGAAACATGTTTTTTCAAGTACAAGTTGGTAGAACATCTCCATCTTAAGGAATTCAAGTGAATAATATTATTTAACATCTTGATAAGGGATAGAGGACAACCTAAACCTTGAAGAATCCAAGTCTTAGCAAGTGAGGTTTCTTTGCAGCAAGTTAAGCTATGGAAATTTCCATTCCTCTCTTGTTCTTGCATTCTCTGTGAAAGTCTGTATGTGTTAAAGAACCAAGGAGTGTTTCCTCTATATGGTGTGGGCTTGGTAAATGTTCAAGAAGGATGTGCTTGTTGGGACAGCCATGGAGTGGAGTCCCCTTAAATTTTTATTGTGAGGTTGTTTTGAGCATCTTAACAGTAATGTTAGTTGGAACTCATGTGGTGTTGATCGGAAGTTGTGAGTTCATATATTGTTTCATCCACATTGTGATGCTTAGGGACTATTTTGCGTGTCATAAAATAAGAGGGTCTTGCTGGATATGTGGAGAAGTCAGGGAACTGGTTAGAGGATAGAACATTGAAAGTGTAGTGATACACCACTTAATTGAGGGTTGCATGAGCTTACTTCCTGCCATTCCTTTAATACTGTTTTCCAAACGTGATGAAGCCCGAGGGGTTTTGGAGGACCTTATAAGAAGATTGTAAAGTATATAAAAATAATTAGGGGAAATGGATGGAAGAACTATTGATGGGATCAATTATAGATATACTGCCAATTACTTTTTTTGGTCTTATTAAGAAACCCTAACTTGTAGATCAACTACTAATGCAAGTTTTATTATTTTTCTTCATTGTAGATAAATAATCTGAAAGGAAGACGGTTAAGTCATTGTAATATCAAAAGTTTTGCAGCAAGGTATGTAAGGCTATTCAAATTCCTATTTCTTTTGCATGAATCCAACACTTGTATTACAAAGTAAGTTTTCTAAATGCCCTTGGTAGTGACTGATCCATAATTGTAGTTCCTACTCCCTAGAGCATTAAAGTTAGTACTCTAATATGAGTTTATTACTAAATGTGCATGCTTACTCCCCCCCTATATTAGAATGCAAGGTTTAAACTGGTTTCATCGTCAAGTAACCTTGGCACGCATTCTCCTTATATAAATCAAAGTGATCCCAGATTATACTTTGTACATATGCTTATATGTTCGATATACAATCTGCCCATATCAAGCTAGCTTTCTTCAATTGTCTAGTCCATCATATATGTCATCCTGTTACATGTTCATATGTTCCCTTTATTGGTTATTACTCCACATTGTGTTAGACAATTATGTTACCTAACAATATGTCTACTTGCTCTATTTTACATTAATATGTACTTACTTGGAATATGTATCCATCCTTAAGTTGAATATGTCCACATTCTTCCTTGGTTCAACATTCATGTATACCTTGTCTTTGATACTAGTTAGTGAGTATCTGATTATCATATAGAGTTCAAATCTCTTGGCTGAATGTTAAATGACTTCATTTGATATGTGCTTCCATTTGATATGTCAAAATGCTTACTGAATCATATAAGCTCTTAAGTAGTACGCTGATGTCAAATTTGCTTCCCATGTCATTGTTAATATCGTAAGTCCATATTCATATGTCTTCTACTACGTGTTCATAGTTCCAAATCTCAATAATGATTATGGCCACCAAAAAAGCAATCTCAAATAAGATAAGGATCATCAATAAAATGAGTTATGATTATCCAAAGAACAATCTCAAAAGAGTTATGAACATCAAAACAACAATCTCAAAGATTAAAGAATCTAAGTGAAGCAATCTGTATAATTATGAGTGGCAGCCCAGGGGAAAATGCCTAGCATAGGTCAATCCCAATTGGTATAGAAGGGTGACAGCTCAGGGGCGAAAGCCTAGTATGGGCCGATCCCAATTGGTATAAGAGGATGGCAGATCAGGACAAAATCCTAGCATGGGCCGATCCCAATTTGTGGAATTATGAGGACAACAACCCGGGGTTAAAATGCCTAGCATGGGTCATCCTCTCCTACCACTAATCAGCTATTCATTTGTATCATATGTCTTATAAATATTATAATGCAAAGGAAAGTAAAGAAAAGAATGTAACATACACAATTCCACAAGTATAATCAAAGGTGGTCTCTAATCCTTATCTATTGGTATTTGATTTCGCTTGAAATCTCATTTTACATATGGTTGTATTATGCCTTAAATATTTAGTACATTCTTTCGTACTGGCGTACCTTATTGGGGACGCTGCATTACATGCTGCAGGTAAAAGTACTCAACTAGTAGATCTCCCCAATAGAAGCACATTATACTCAGCGGTTGTTGGTGAGCTCCAGGTTGATTTGGGGCTTTGCCGAGTCTTTACTATGCATATTTTCATAGTGGTACCGTGATGGATTCCGGTAGAGCTTTTGTAGATATTATAAAGCTATAATCTGTATTCATTGTTGTATCACTTGTCACATGTATTGGTTCAGCTAGTGAACATGTGTTGAATATGAAGCTTCTCATCAGTAAATCTATCTGAATCGTAGTTTACTTTCTCATCATTGGTCCCTTGTAAAGCATGTGTTCCTATGGTACTTGTTTGCCTCACCTAGGGTTTGGGTGTGACAATTAAAGTCGCAATTTTTCATAAAAGTCACATCTTTTCATGAAAGAAGAAGGCTAGTTTTGAAAATAAATAAATTTAGAAGGGAATTCTTGCTTGTTGTGGTGCCACATAGGCTGTCCTAGGATTCTCTTTTATATAAATATATGATAGTTTCCCTATGCTTGCAAAGTTGATTTCCACCTCTCGATAAATAAAATTACCAAATTGAATTTTAAAGGAAGTCAAGAACCACCAATGAGAGACCATGTTAAATGTTCTCTCCAAGTTGTAGTAATTTCATAATAAAGTTACTTTACTTTGGTTTTAGTGTAAATCAACTAAAACAACACCATTTTTTTTCTTTTTGTTGATTTAATTCGTGACTTCAATCAAAATGAATGTGATATCATATTCACTTTTGACCTATATGAAATAATATGTTTTGAACTACTGATTAACTTAAAGTTGTTTTCTTTTGCTTTTCCAGGATTTTAAATCTTCTATCATGGTGAAAGAGGCATTTTTTCAAAATGGTGAGAAGGAAGCTCATAGAATCTTGTGTAAAAGCATTGAACTTCTATGCTACTAAGAGTCGTGGGGAGTTACAGGACATCGTCCCTAACAAATCAAGGGGGATTGAAGATGAGTTCATTATCAAACTTTAATCTACTATAATAGAAGTTGTTGTATGTGCCCTTAACAAATTGAAGGTGACTGTTTTATTCATGCAGCTTGGTCAAATGTGGAATTGTTGTTGTTGCAGGATGGTGATGGTGATGATGAATACTCACTGCTTTTTGACTTTAACAAGTTGTATGAACTTCAATTATCAAGGCAAATTTCCATTGAAAGCTTGCATAAAGATCTTGCAGAAATTCTCAAAAACTTCAGAAGTATTGATGACGAGATGGGTACAACAACTGCTTTAATTTACTTGTTTAGGTTACTGGATTTCTTCTTCTTAACATGCATCTGCATGTTTACACCAGCCTACACTCTTATCAAAAACTATGGCACAGTCCTTGTTTGAAATACTTAAGTCCTTCCAGACTAATAAATCTCTAGAAGGTCTTTATGCAAGTCAACTTGCATGTAGGGTATCTATTTTTTCAAACATCTATGTTCCACATATCTCCTGTTAGTACCTTCTATTTTCTCTTTATGTTAATTGAGTTTGTTGTTTTTATTGGTCTAGATTTGTATTATTTTTTCAGAACAATGGTGGCTGTTTCAGGATAGCAACCCTTGCATCCATAGAGTTAGGAATTTTGGGGTACTCTCTAGATGAATCCATTCTTCAAAAGTTCTGGAAACTTTGCTAACACCAATTAATATTCCAGGTGGGTTTTGCTCTCCCATTCATTGTTTTCTTTCAATTCATGGCAGTTAGAGCTCACATCTTACTGTTGTATAGAGGAATATTGTATGACTCAAAGAGTATTATGTTTAAACTGTAGAAAAGCCTGCATCTAAAACAATTAAGTTTTAGTATCATGCTTCGTAATATAGCACTTTTATTTATTGAAGAAACTTGAATCAGAATTAAGATGCCATGTAGTCCTGATTTGTACTTTCTCGTTACATTTCCATTAAAGCCCTATGGCTAAGTCTATCTATTTCAACAGAAAGGGGCCAAAACTATCCCTCACCTACACAAATTGGTAATCATTGATGTTGGGAAGTTGGTTGTTGCTGACGTAGTTTCTAATGTTATGTGTATTCTGTTTTCAACTAAGAAAATATAGGAACTTATAAGAAAAAATTAGGAGCATTTTAAATATATTTCTTTTTGTGTATTTGTTCAATAAGGCATGGGGTCTTTCGTTTCCAAAGATTGTGGATATCGCATTTCTATTTACACATTGGTCTCAACCATGGTCCAGTACAAATCTTGCAACAGTATTAGAGTATTCGTGCAAAGAGATCGGTCTTTCACTTGCTAATCGTTCATGAATCTAGTTTTTTTAAGATCTAAAAATATATCAATATGGTGGAATAGTCAAATCAGCTAGTTTGTCTGTTCCATTTTTTATGTCTCTTTTACACCAATGACTTCCCAAGTGTATAGGAAGGGCATTCGTGTAGCATTTTGGTCGGTTTTGGAGCCACACGATAGCTACAATCAAAGGCCTACTGTGATTATTCCATAAGAATTACTCATTCCTCTTTGAAAAGTCACTTCAGTTATACCTTATCAGTCCCCAAAAAAAGTCACTACAAATAATCATTTTTTTGAAGGTGACTTGCTTCCTATTCAAGGAATGAAACCATCAGAAGCTTTGTTGTGCTTGCTTGCTTCAATTCCTCTTTAACCGATTCTGATTAGATTTTAGTTTCTCATTGTTGAGTCTTTTTTTTTTGTATATCTATTGAGGTGGTTTACACATAGTGATTATAGGATGTTCATTCATTTATTTGCAGATGTTTTTGAAAGCCTTGGAGCAACTTTGAATGTTGGTAAACCAACAAAAGGTTCAAGTGTGGCTAAATTTTTGACTGGGGGTTGTAGGTAAGCTTTGAGTATTTTTCACATTGAAAATAACTTTATTGTTCTGTTTTGTTTTTATCCATATATATATTAATCTTCCTGATGATCTTATTTCATTTTGTTAAAGCTGCAGAAGTAGCAAGAATTGTTGGTGCTTCAAGAATAATTGGTGTTGATTTAAATGCTAGAAGATTTGAGCAAGGTAATTAACTTGTGCCTTACACATTCTTGATCAATTATTTTATAATTCCTTTATTGTAACTTGTCTAATAGCAATGCAGCTAATTCATCAACTAATTCACCAGCTAGTTGTTGTTGTAGAATTGTGATGAGGATCTTGTAGTGACTTCCAAAAAATTCAGAACTATTGATGTTCAAGATTATATCAATTGTACAATATGCTTTGTTTAGTACCTTTCAAGTATTGACACATACTCTACGTTACATGTTCTAGTGATGTAGGTTAAGGTCCTCAGCATTCAGATTCAGTGGAGATCGATTCTTGATCCGTATTAAGCAATACTGCGGTGAGTCCTCATTCTTCGAGAACAATTGACATGTTTTATTGCTAATATTCCATTTCGGTTTCAGTTTTTCTAGAGTTAGTTGTGGGCATGTCCCAACATATCTAGTTAGACAGAGGCTTTATTGAGACATAGCTTGTGTTACGCCCCGATGTTACCTTGAGAGTTGGCACATTATAAAGCATAATAGATCAACACCTTAAAAACCCTTTAAAAGCCTAAACTTGAGAAATCTAAACCCCTAAGAAACCCTAAACCTTACAAAAAAAACCTAAACCCTAAGAAATCAAAAACCCTTAAAACACAACATAAAAAAACTCTTAAAACCCCTAGCCCCTAAAAAATACTAAATCTAATAAAATCCTTATCCCTAAACCCTAAAATGTCACACGCCAACCCTAGGTGAGGCGGACATGTACCATATGAACACATGTTTTACAAATGACCTATAATGTGAAAGTAAACTATGATGTAGATAGACTTACTGATAGAAGCTTCATATACAACACATGTTGACTAGCTCAATACAAATGATAGTTTACAATGTCTACAAGGCCTCTAGTGGAATCCATGACGGTACCACTATGAAAATACGCATAGAAAAGACTCGGTAAAGCCCCGAATCAACCTGGAGCTCACCAATAACCACTGAGTATAATGTGCTTTCTATTAGAGAGATCTACTAGTTGAATACTTGTACCTGTAGCATGAAATGCAGCGTCCCAATAAGGGAAATCAGTACGAAAGAATGTACTGAATATGTAAGGCATAATACAACCATAAGTAAAATGAGAGCTCAAGAGAAACCAAATAACAACTAATAAGGATTAGAAACCACCTTTGTTTATACTTGTGGAATTATGCATGTTACATTCTTTACTTTACTTTTCCTTGCATTATATATAAGACATATGATACAAATGACTAGATGATCAGTGGTAGGAGAGGAGGACCCATGCTAGGTGTTTTAACCCCTGGGATGTTGTCCTCATAATTCCATAAATTGGGATCGACCCATGCTAGGCTTTCGCCCTTGATCTGCCACCCTTCAATACCAATAGGGATCGGCCCATGCTAGGCTTTCGCCCCTAAACTGCCACCCTTGTATACCAATTGGTATCGACCCATGCTAGGAATTTGCCCCTAGGCTGCCACCCATGATTATACATATAACTTCATTTAGATTTTTTAATCTTTGAGATTGTTGTTTAATGTTCATAACTCTTTTGAGATTGTTCTTTGGATAATCATAACTCTTTTGAGATTGTTGTTTTGGTGGACATAAACTCATAATCATTGTTGATATTTGGAACTATGGTCCTGTAGTAAAAGACATCGAATATGGACTTACCATAATGACAATGACATGGGAAGCAAATGTGACACCAACGTAATACTATGAGCTTCTATGACTCAGTAAGCATTTTGACATTTCAAATTGAAGCACATATCAAGTGAAGACATTTAAATTTCAGCCAAGAGATTTAAACTCTATATGATATCCAAATACTTAATAACTAATGTCAAAGAAAATGTATACATGAATGTGGAACCAAGGAAGAATGAGGACCGATTCAACTGAAGGACGGATACATATTCCAAGTAAATAAATATAAAAAGTACAATAGAGCAAGTAGACATCTTGTGAGGTTATATTATAGTCTAACACAACGAAAGTAATAACCAATAAAGGGAATACATGAACGTGTGAGAAGATGACATATAGATAGATAGATAGATAGATAATTGAAGCAAGTTGGCATGATATTTGCAGATTGTATATCCAACATATTAACGTATGTACCATATGTAATTTAGGATCATTTTAATTTATATAAGGGAATACGTGCCAAGGGTATTTTGACATTGAAACAAGTTTAAACTTTGCATGTTAATACTTGGTAGAGTAAGCACGTACATTAAGTAACAAACTTATATTAGAGTGCTCACATTAATGCTCTAGGGAGTAGAACTTCAACTATGGATCAGTCACTACCAAGGGAACTTAGAAAGCTTGCTTTATGTAATTCAAGTAATGGATATATGCTAAAGAAATAGGAAATCGAATAGCCTTACATACCTTGCTGCACAACAATGGATATTACAATGAATTAACAATCTTCCTTTCAGATTATTTATTTACAATGGAGTAAATAATAAAAACTAATATTAGTAATTGACCTACAAGTTTAGGTTGCTTGATAAGACCAAAACAGTAATTAGCAGTATATCTATAATTGATCCCATCAAGAGTTATTCTCATCAATTTTACCCTAATTATATTTTATATACTATACAACCTTCTTATAAGGTCCTCCGAAACCCCTCGGGTTTCTTCACGCCTGGAATACAGTATTAAAGGAATGGCAGGAAGTAAGCTCATGCAACACTCAATTTAGTGGTGTATCACTACACTTTCAATGTTATATCATCTAATCAGTTCCCCGACTTCTCTACATATCCAGCCAGACCCCCTTATTTTATGATACACAAAACAGTCCCTAAGCATCACAATGTGAAAGAAACAATATATGAACTCACAACTTCCGATTAACACCACATGAGTTCCAACTAACATTACATTTAAGATGCTCAAAACAAGCTCACACTCAAAATTTAAAGGGAGTCCACTCCAGGGCTGTCGCAACAAGTACATCCATTCCTGAACATTTACCAAGCCCACACCATATAGAGGAAACATTCCTCAGTTCATTAACACATACAAACTTTCACAAACAATGCAACAACAAGAGAGGAATGAAAATTTCCATAGCTTACCTTGATGCAAAGAAACCTCACTTGCTAAGACTTGGATTCTTCAAGGTTTATTGTCCTCTTCCCCGTACCTTAATGTTAAATCATATTATTCACTTGAATTCCTTAAGATGGAGATATTCTACCAACTTGTACTTTAAAAACACTTGTTTCCTTCAGATTCTAATGGTGAAGCTGTAGACCAGAACTCTTTGGAGCTTCTATGGATTTCCTTCGGAGTAATTTTCTGGGAAATAAGTGATGAAGGAGACATGATAATCTTTAGTGCTTTAGACGTCCCTTATGGACGTTTTCACTTAATAAATTGGAGAAATAATATGGTCCTTTACTTTTAAGCAAATAGGTGCATCACCTCCTTAATTTCTGCCACAAGTTTTTAAGTAGCTGCATTAGCTACTAGCTCTTTTCACTTAAATGCAGTCCACTTATTCTAAGTAGGTGCATCACCTACTTGCTCCTTTTTAACTTAAAATTCAGTCCACCAATTCTAAGTAGGTACATCATCTACTTGCCCTTTTTCACTTAAAATGTAGTCCACTAATTATAAGTAGGTGTATCACCTACTTGTCACCTACAAGCATAGTTTAGTCAAGCAAGAACCTCAATTATTTTACACTATTTTCTCCATCTTAGTTTCTTTACAAGACCGTAGCACTAATACGCACTTGACCGCTTTGACTTTTAAATTGAATACCACCTTTTACTATCCCAAGTTTGAATTGTTTTTGAGTTCAGTTATCGTATATGTGCTGGAAGGCATGGGCAGGGTATTACAACTTTAAACATATTTTATTTTCACCAGTCGCATAGGAAACCGAGTCCATTATTATGCCACAATGAAATTTTTAAGCAACATATACATAGAACTAGTAACGTAGAATATGGGGTGTAATATCCTCCCCTCCAAATGATCATTCGTCTTCAAATGATGGGTGAAGCTGATGGTTTGGTGAACCTAGGAATTTCATTTGGAGATTTGCGAGAGTTCCCATCATAAATAGGACTATCAAAAATCCATTATTATTCTAAAACACGTATAGACAAGTGTAGCATGAATTCTCAAAAGATATGGTTCATAAAATAGTAAAATGACAAATTAAACCCCTTTCTTGAATATATATTTCACTGATGATACACAAGTAGATTTCATAGAATAAGGAATTTAATTCACCTATTAAACTCAAGACATGCAAATGAACAAAGGCTAGAAGGACTTATGATCATATAAGGGGACCACACGATCTCAAATCCTTGTGGTGATGTTTTGAATGAGGAGGGTTACTGAGAATCTCTACCATCTTCTGTTCCAAAGTATCCTATGTTATATTTTATTCCTTCCCCAATACTTCAATGGAGGTTACACAATTTGAGCTTAACTTCTAGGCCTTAACAATCAAGAATAGCTATAGTATCTCCCAATTTTTTTGTATATGGAGCGGACACAAAAAATCAAAGGACTAACCTATCGGGGCAGTACTTTCCCTTATATTTTATCTCATGATGCTTTTCAGAGGTGAGTCTTATAAGAACGCATAGTTATTATATAAACTCTAAAGCTTTGTGTTGCACGTTCGAATAGGGCATTATGCCTTATATATCTATGGTTGATTAAATTTACATACATGCCCAACCTTTTCTTGTCAAAATCTTCACTACATAATGATACAAGGAAATGTTTCCCAAATTGTTCAAAATTCAAATCAGCAAGCACAGAGGGGCATAGTATAAGTCACATTGGATATGACACATAGGCAGACTAACCCCAAAAGGGAGCGTGCATGGTATACGGGCATTAAGCTAGAAATACATGGTGTACGCGTGCATATAAGCTATAGGGTAGCGTGTGAGCGAATGAACTATAGGGAATGGAGGAATGGACTAGATGATTACATGATGCATGAGTACATAAGCTAAGACATGTAGACTATATGATATGCATACATAAAAAAATGAACTATGGAACACAAATCACATTGAGCAAGTGTGTTATATAGCATAGATAGGTGGACTAACATGCCAATGAGTACATATATAAAATATGAGCAAGTGAAGCACATGACACATGTGCAGAAAAGCTATAAGGCCTGTAATGTTTAAGCAAGTAGGCTACCAGGCATGTAAAATATATAGAAATGGTTTATGATACATATGACATGTAAAAAACTGGTATGTAATTAATATAACCCACAAGCACTAATTTTTGCCTATATCATATGATCAATTAGCCTGCAGTACCCACACAATATAGAAAAGTGACATGTGGAGAGTAACCAGTGCAATAAATAACATGTAATGGAATGTCCTACGAAAACATATAACATAAACAAGGGTGCTCCAAAGTGGATAACACTTACATGCAAGCATTCTAAGACATTAGGTAACATGTGAGATAGTAATCCATAAAAGGCAAATGTCATACAAATAGATGAGTTATAGAACATGTAGCATATATGATTATATAACAAAGCATCTTTGAATACTATGAGATTATAGAACCACTCTTTATATTAAGAAAAAACACTGTCTTAAGAGTTAGGTTATGGGTAGGATAGTTATGCTCATATTCCCTGCTCACCTCAAAGCACATACAATTGATTTCCCCATATACTCTCTTCAATCTCCTCGAAATTCTTATACATGCTCTGCTATTCGGACTTTTCTTCCTTCTAGGTGTTGATAATACCCCAGTTAAGATATAAAAAGAAAATCCTCGATAGTTTAATTTTGGAGTAGAATTTTGAGGTCAACTTTGCCTTCATTACTAGCTTATGTTCTATCACGCTCAATGTATGTGCCCTTTCAGGGTCTAAATATAAAATAAATAGAGAAGATTGAACGCACCATAAAACATGAACACTAATAAATAACATGTAAATGTCAGGTACCTATAAAGTTATATCATGATTCATAAAATCTTAGAGTTAGCCCCTTTGGGATTAACTAGATAAAGGTCTGGCCATACTAATAGATATTTTATAAAAACAAGTTAGGGTGCTTCGACTATTTTCTCATGCAAGATGGAAAATAATAACAACTAGCATATGATAAATTTTTCCTCTCCCTTAACTGGACTATGATTGATGAATTATTGCATTAAAATATTAAATGAACCCTATAGGAGCTCTATTCAATTTGATGGATTATACATGTGTATAATGCTCTTCTTCTCTTTTGTACTAATGATGTAGATGAACTAGGTTCATGTATCTTCTATTAGGTAACCTTTCTATTCCCCTCTTTTTCCGTGTTGTTATCATGATCAAACATTAAGACTTGAATCAATACTAAATTGACTTCTTTGTCTAACAAAAGTTCACAAAGTTGTTGGTAGGTGTGCGCGCGCCATTATAACTCGTTAGGGTTGAAGAGTTGATAATTTTTATTGCCTCATCTCTGTTCATTATCACGTATCTCCCTCCTCTATAGCATCTTTATATTACCGCTACTCTTATGTTTAGGGAATTTCATATATCACATCTCTTTCTAATGAGAAGCTCTACTTACATATTCGGCCCGTGTAATTCAAGCTTGATTATCACATGCTTCCTATCTAACAAGTGCCTTTTAATCAAAACTGGGAGATACATGTACTCTAATCCCACTATTCACAACCAACTAATCACAACTTAGGTCTAACCAATCAATTTTCCTTTTGTTAACCTTACTCTTAGTGACATACTAATCCTCTATAGCCAACAAACATATCATAATAGGAACTACCATGCATATATCCTTTGCAGAAAATAGCACAATTATCCATTAGTTTTATAATCATGAAAAGAGTATAAATGTTATTAGTACATATATGGGGTAGTTGAAACATACCACATAAATCGACTATTAACTTATTCGGGATGATATATGGTGAAAATGCAGGCCTTATCAACCAATTAGGGGTATCTCTAGTAACACGATCGCACTAATATATTCAGCTATCAGATTGTGCCACTGCCTTCTTCCTACTAAAAGAAACTGGTTCAACATCAATTTCGAGTACATGTGTAACACTGGAAATTCTATGCATATCATATACTAAGAATAAGTGTCCTATATAGGAATAGATCCTATAAATATGGTGGAATATAGAATTCAATAGTTAGGTACATCCTCCAAAGAATATGTTCTTGGGACTGCTACATCTCATATATGTAACTAGGTAAACCCATCATTTTTTAAGCATATGGATAATAATACTATATCTTTCTCAATTGAACCAACGTGTTACAACTGCAACTTTAGATGCAAATAACATAAAAGCATGTACATACCTTGTGGAGTGGGATGGTTGAATAAAATGAGCTCAATCTAATGGAAAGTGACTTCTTAACTTGGCTCTATCGCACGATCTGGATAATGAAGGAAGGTAACATTTCATAAATGTCCAAGCAGCCCCCTAATTATAAATGTGGCGTGCAACACATTCATAAGTAAGGCTCTACTAGACACGGATTTGTTAACTCCCTAGGATGAACTCCTCTGATACCACTATTGTCACACGCCAACCCTAGGTGAAGCAGACAAGTAGCATATGAACACATGCTTTACAAGTGACCTATGATGAGAAAGTAAAATACGATGCAGATAGACTTACTGATGAGAAACTTCATATACAACACATGTTGGCTAGCTGAACCAATACATGTGACAAGTGAAACTATGAATACATATGATAGTTTTAATGTCTAGAATGCCTCTACTAAAATCCATGACGGTTACCACTATGAAAATATGCATAGTAAAGACTCTGCAAAGCCCCGAATCAACATGGAGCTCACCAACAACCGTTGAGTATAATGTGTTTTCTATTGGGGAGATCTACTAGTTGAGTACTTGTACCTGCAGCATTAAATCCAGCGTTCCAATAAGGGACGTCAGTACGAAAGAACCTACTGAATATGTAAGGCATAATACAACCATAAGTAAAATGAGAGCTTAAGAAAACCAAATACCAATTGATAAGGATTATAGACCACCTTTGTTTATACTTGTGGAATTGTGTATGTTAAATTCTTTTCTTTACTTTTTCATGAATTATAATATCTATAAGACATATGATACAACTGACCGGCTGATCAGTGGTAGGAGAGGATGACTAATGCTAGGCATTTAAACCCCTGGGATGCTGTCACCCTTCCATACCAATAGGGATCGGTCCATGCTAGGCATTCACGGCTGAGCTTCCATCCTTCTATACCAATTGGGATCAGCCCATAATTATACAGATAGCTTCACTTAGATTCTTTAATCTTTGAGATTGTTGTTTGATGTTCATAACTCTTTTGAGATTGTCTTTGGATAATCATAACTCTTTTGAGATTGTTGTTTTGGTGGTCATATTCATTGTGGAGATTTGGAACAATGGACCAGTAGAAGACATTCAAATATGGACTTATGATAATGACAGTGACGTGGGAAGCAAATGTGACACCAACGTAATACTTAGGAGCTTCTATGACTCAGTAAGCATTTTGACATCTCAAATTGAAGCACATATCAAGTGAAGACATTTAAATTTCAACCAAGAGATTTGAACTCTATATGATAGCCAAATACTCACTAACTAATGTCAAAGACAAGGTATACATGAATGTGGAACCAAGGATGAATGTGGACAAATTCAACTAAAGGACGGATACATAATCCAAGTAAGTAAATTTAAAATGTACAATAGAGCAAGTAGACATCTTGTGAGGTAATATTATAGTCTAACGGAATGGGAGTAATAACCAATAATGGGAACACATGAACAAGTGAGAATAAGACATATATATATAGATAATTGAAGCAAGTTGGCATGATATGGGAAGATTGTATATCAAACATATAAACATATGTACCATGTGTAATCTAGTATCATTTTTATTTATATAAGGGAAATACGTGCCAAGGGTACTTTGATGATGAAACAAGTTTAACCTTCATGCTAATACTTGGTAGAGTAAGCACGTACATTTAGTAACAAACTCATATTAGAGTGCCCACTTAAATGCTCTAATACGCACTTGACCACTATTACATTTACATTGAATACTTCCTTTTAATATTCCAAGTTCGAATTGTTTTTGAGTTTAGTTATTCGTATATGTGCTGGAAGGCACAGGCGGGGTATTACAACTTTAAACATATTCTATAATCACCAATCGCATAGGAAACATAGTCCATTACTATTCCACAAGGAAATTTGTAAGCGACAAATACATAGAACTAGTAACGTAGAATATGGGGTGTTATGTAACACTAACCTCTAAGAATCCTTTAATCGTAAAAAATCGTGAAAAAACCTTTGAAAACCCTAATTCCTATAAGCCCTAAAATAAACCCTAAAATCCATTAAAAACTTCTACAAAACCCTATGCTCTAAGACCTAAAGCCTTAAAATCCGTAAAACATAGACCTAAAAAAGCACATAAAACCCTATGCTCTAAGACCTAAAGCCTTAAAATCCGTAAAACATAAACCTAAAAAACACATAAAACCCTAAGCCCTAAATCATAAGAAAAACCTTACCATTAAAAACTCCCAAAATCCCTAAACCTAAAAAACTCTAAGCTTTACCATATCAAGACCTAAATCGTATATGATAAACCCTAAAAAGCACTAAAAAGTCTAAACCTTAAAACCTAAACCTATAAAATCCTAAAAAACCGTAACTTGAAAACCGCAAAGCCCTAAACCATAAATAAAATCATTAATCAAAAATCTAAACCCAAAAAAACCCTGAGACTTAAACGCTAAACCCTAACTTGAAACCCTGAATCCTAACCTAGAACCCTAAGAAACCTTAATCCCTTAAACAAATAAAACCCTATATCCTTTAAACTCTAAAATTATAAACCGATTTAATCCCCGTACAAAACCCTAAATCCTAAATACATGTAAACCCTAACTTTAAAAAATACAAAAAATCCTAAGCCCTAAGCCCTAAACCCTAAACCCTAAACTCTAAACTGTAAACGCTAGAAAACCCTAAGACACACTTAACCCTTAAAAATCCAAAAAAAAAAATCTAACTCCTCCTAAACCTTAAAAACTCTAAGCTCTAATCCCTATAACACTCTAAATCGTATATGTTAAATATAAAAAAACACAATAAACCAACCTACATCCTAAAACTATTAAACCATAAAAAACCTTAATCTAAAAAACCCAAAGCCCTAACCTTATAAACCTAGACAAAACCCTAAGCTCTAAACCTTAGATCCTAAACTCAAATCAAGAATCATAGTGTAACGACCTGTTTAGTTGTTTTGAGCAGTAGAGTTCATTCTGGAAATAACTGTCTTAGAATCCTGAAATTGAGTGCTGAAATCGACTCTCTGAACTCTGTAACGGACCTGCAGGACGGACCGTCACAGACACGACGGACCGTCGAGGAGGTCTCGTTCCAAAGCACTTAGAATTCTGAAATTGAGTGCAGAAATCGATTCTCTGAACTCTATGACGGACATGCAGGACGGACCATCACAGACACGACGGACCGTCGAGGAGGTCTCGTTCCAAAACACTTCAACTCTTGAAAATTGACATGCTGAAATCGACTCTCTGAACTTCGTGACGGACCTGCAGGACGGACCGTCACAGACACGACGGACCGTCACACGCAGCGTAACCCCACACGATGTCAGCTTCCACTAATTATTTTAATGGATGTTTGGGGCTATTATTTATGTATTTAGTGGACTAGCTTTTATAATGGAGTTAGTGGGTATTAAAGAAAGTAACTTTAGACTAATGGGGGATTACTTTTACAATAAGTATAGTCTTGCATTATTATTAGAGGAGGGAGTCTTGAATTGAGAGAGGGAAGAACTGATCAGCTGGGGAAGCAAGGAGAGAAAAACGTGAAAGGGAGAGGAGAACAGGCATTTTGGACTTCGGATTGAAAGGGTTCTTAGGCAATAAGAAAGGCAAAGGCATTGGAGAGGTAGCTTGCTTGATTTCGGTTCTTCGGTGGAGGTAGGTTATGGTTTATTTCTATGTGATAGATAAACTCTAAATAGCGATTGATATGTATTGGATGATATTGTAAAGTCTCCTATTACTTGATTTTGTGGTTGTATATTATGATTGTGTGGTTTGTGTTTTGCCTAAAATATTGAGACTATTGAATTTTATTCTTGAAAACTCTCTTTTGAAGTGATGCCTTGAATAAAGAAGGCTTGGTGGAAATAAAATGGTTTGAAAACAGTTTAAATAAATTAAATACATTTTTGGATCGGAGTGTCACGTTCCGACACGGTATTTTTGGATCGGAGTGTCACGTTCCGACACGGTATTTTTGGATCGGAGTGTCACGTTCCGACACGGTATTTTTGGATCGGAGTGTCACGTTCCGACACGGTATTTTTGGATCGGAGTGTCACGTTCGGAGTGTCACGTTCCGACACGGTATATTTTGGATCGGAGTGTCACGTTCCGACACGGTATTTTGGATCGGAGTGTCACGTTCCGACACGGTATTTTTAAATGAAAAGAATCTTGAATTATATTATTTTACTCAAATTCAAAGAAACTATTTTCCCAAATGAGTATGGTGTGGAGGCATGAGTCCTCAAGGTTGTGCTTGATGTTGTGATTGATGGTGTACTTATTATGGTGTTGTTGCCAATGGTTTATGTAATTGTTACTTGCTATCTGTTAAGTATTGTGGTTGACTGTATATTATTATTCGGTATATATTGCTTTCTATTTTGAGTTGGCCGATGATACCTACTCAGTACGTGTTCCTTGTACTGACCCCCTACTATTATTTTCTTCTTTGTTATTTTGTGGAGTGCAGCAAGTGTGCCATCGTCTTCGACTCGCCCTCAGTTCTAGCCAGTCTTCAGCATATCAGAGTTCGGGGTGAGCTATTATTCTTAGCTCGTGCTGGATTCTCTTCTTCAAGTCTTGATGTCTTTGAATTTCGGACATGGACCATTTTCTTACTTATTTTGTTTCTCAAACATTCTTAGACTTTGTAATTTGAGGATAGATGTTCTTGATGTGATGACTTCCAGATTTTGGGGATGATAAGTGTAAACTTAGAAGCTTATTTACTTAGTTACCTTAAATCAGATTTTGAGTCTTCCGCATTATTTTGTTATTTACAGTTGAACTATTGGTAAATATTGGAGTTTAGATTTGTTGGTTCGCTCACCTAGTAGGATAAGGGTGGGTGCCACTCACGAGATCGTTTTGGGTCGTGACAAAGTTGGTATCAGAGCGTTAGGTTCGTCGGTCTCATCACACAAGAACGAGTTTAATAGAGTCTTAAGGAACGGTAGGGGGACGCCTTTACTTTTCTTTGAGAGGCTATAAGACTTTAGGAAAATTCCTTTCTTTCTTTCTTCCTTTCGTGCTATTACTTGGATCCAATTGGTATCTGGGTGATACAAATTGGTATCTGACCATCTTCACTCTATTTCGCAGATGGTTAGAACTAGAGCAACGACTGCGCCAACACCAACCCCGGCAAGACAAGATGCATCTGAGCCAGCCACTGGGACTGTAGCTCGAAGAGGAGCAGTAGCAAGAGGCCGTGGTAGAGGTCGCAGGAGGATGCCCACTAGAGGTAGAGGACGAGCACCTGGTCCAGCTAGGAATAGGGCAGTGACTCCTCCACCAACTGATGAGGTAGTAAGAGAGGGTGAGGAAGGGGAAAATGAGCAGGTTCAAGATGAGGAATTACCACCCCAGCCTACCCCAGAGATGATTAATCAGGTTCTTGCTTATCTTAGCGGGTTATCTGATCAGGGCCAGACACCTCCAGTGTTTTCTGCACCAGCACCTCCGGTTCCGGGAGTACAACATGCAGCTGCTGTGGCTCCCCGCATGGATACATCATTGGAAGTAGGCACATTCCCTCGATTGACCACAGGGTCTATAATGACAGGTGATCAACATGAACTTTTCATTAAGTTCTTAAAGTTGAGACCTCCAGTCTTCAAGGGTGCTGAATCTGAGGACGGCTATGAGTTTCTGGTTGATTGTCATGAGTTGCTACATAAGATGGACATAGTATACCGATTCGGTGTTGAGTTTGTGACCTATCAGTTTCAGGGGGATGCCAAAATGTGGTGGCGGTCGTATGTTGAGTGTCAATCAGCACAGGCACCACCCATGACTTGGGCATCATTTTCTAGCCTGTTTATGGAGAAGTATATACCCCGGACTGTAAAGGATAGGAGGAGAGATGAGTTCCTGAGCCTAGAGCAAGGAAGGATGTCCGTTGCTGCTTATGAGGCCAAATTTTGTGCACTATCCAGGTATGCCACTCAGCTTTGCTTCAGTCCACAAGAGCGGATTCGCCGCTTTGTGAAAGGATTGAGGTCAGAATTGCAGATCCCAGCCTTACAAGTAGCTGCTGTAGCAAAATCCTTTCAGGAAGTGGTTGATTTTGTGATAGAGGTAGAGGGGGTGAAACCAGACAACTTCACCATGATGTCAACATTTAAGAAGTTCCGTAAGGAAGGTGAGTTTAGAGGTTCTTACTCCAGAGGGCAGAGTTCAGGAGGTTACCCAGCCCGTCCTATTCAGTCTTCACTGCAGGCTTTAACTGGGAGTCCATCGCAGACCAGTCAACATTTTTCTGAGTTTGGAGGTTATCCCCAGACTTCGTCATTTTCACAGAGACCTATGCTAGACTCCAGAAATTGTTATGGATGTGGAGAGACTGGACATATTAAGAGATATTGTCCAAAACAGAGTTACAGACTCCCAATAGTTAGAGGTAGAGGTGGTCATGGTAGAGGCCGCCATTCTGGAGGACGTAGTGGCCAAGGTAATGGTGGTCACCAAACCAGTAGGAGTGGCGGGCAAGTTGGAACTACTGCAGCGCAGCTTGGTAGGGGCAATGGACAGACAGGTGATAAGGCTCATTGTTATGCTTTCCCCAGGAGGTCTGAGGCAGAGGCATCTGATGCTGTTATCACAGGTACTCTTTTGGTCTGTGATTGCATGGCTTCAGTATTATTTGATCCTGGATCCACTTTTTCATATGTATCTTCCTCATTTGGTGCTGGTCTTGAGTTAAGTTGTGATTTACTTGATATGCCTATTCGTGTCTCTACTCCCGTGGGTGAGTCTGTGATAGTTGAGAAGGTGTATAGGTCTTGCCTTGTGACTTTTGTGGGGAGTAACACTTACGTAGATTTGATCATTCTAGAAATGGTTGATTTTGATGTAATTCTGGGTATGACTTGGCTTTCTCCAAATTTTGCAATCTTAGATTGTAATGCTAAAACTGTGACATTGGCCAAGCCTGGGATAGACCCAATAGTGTGGGAGGGTGACTATATTTCTACCCCAGTTCGTATTATCTCTTTTCTTCATGCTAAGAGAATGGTTAGTAAAGGATGTTTAGCTTTCTTGGCACACCTCAGGGATGATACTACCCAAGTACCTACAATTGAGTCGGTTTCAATAGTCTGTGAGTTTCTGGATGTGTTTCCTGCAGACCTTCCTGGTATGCCACCGGATAGGGATATCGACTTTTGCATTGATCTGGAGCCGGGTACTCGACCCATTTCCATACCCCCTTATAGAATGGCTCCAGCTGAGTTAAGGGAGTTAAAGGCCCAACTTCAGGAGCTGTTAGGTAAAGGTTTTATTAGGCCAAGTGCATCCCCTTGGGGTGTTAGGTGTTTTATTGTGAAGTGAAAGATGGAAGTCTTCGGATGTGCATAGACTACAGGCAGCTGAATAAGGTAACTATTAAGAACAAGTATCCTATTCCTCGCATTGATGATTTGTTCGATCAGTTACAAGGTGCTTGTGTCTTCTCTAAAATTGATTTGAGGTCCGGTTATCATCAATTGAAAATACGACAGCAGATGTGCCAAGGACTGCTTTTCGAACCAGGTATGGGCATTATGAATTCTTAGTAATGTCTTTTGGGCTTACGAATGCCCCTGCTGCTTTCATGAGCCTAATGAACGGGATTTTTAAGCCATATCTGGATCTTTTTGTTATTGTATTTATTGATGATATACTGATATACTCAAAGAGCAAGAAGGAACATGAGGAGCACTTGAGAATTGTGTTGGAAGTATTGAGGGAGAAAAAGCTTTATGCCAAATTCTCCAAGTGTGAGTTTTGGCTAGATTCAGTGTCCTTCTTGGGGCACGTGGTTTCTAAGGATGGGGTGATGGTGGATCCTTCTAAGATTGAAACAGTGAAGAATTGGGTAAGACCTACTAATGTGTCAGAAGTAAGAAGCTTTGTTGGTTTAGCCAGCTACTACCGTCGATTTGTCAAGGGATTCTCTTCTATTGCTTCCCAATTGACGAACTTGACTAAGCAGAATGTTCCATTTGTATGGTCGGATGAATGTGATGAAAGCTTTCAGAAACTCAAGATGCAAGAGAAGAATGTAATTGCTTATGCTTCGAGGCAATTAAAGGTGCATGAACGTAACTATCCGACCCATGATTTGGAGTTGGCTGCGGTAGTGTTTGCATTAAAGCAATGGAGACACTATCTATATGGGGTCAAGTGTGAGGTCTACACAGATCATCGTAGTCTACAGTATGTTTTTACCCAGAAAGACTTGAATTTGAGGCAGAGGAGGTGGATGGAACTGTTGAAGGACTATGATATTACTATTCTGTATCACCCAGGAAAGGCAAATGTGGTGGCTGACGCTTTAAGTAGAAAAGCAGGTAGCATGGGTAGTTTAGCCCACTTACAAGTTTCTAGACGCCCATTGGCTAGAGAAGTCCAAAACTTGGCTAACGACCTTATGAGACTGGAAATACTAGAGAAAGGAGGATTTTTGGCCAGTGTGGAGGCAACATCTTCTTTTCTTGACAAGATCAAGGGAAAACAGTTTGATGATGAGAAGCTAAGCCGAATTCGGGATACGGTGTTGCGAGGAGAGTCTAAAGAGGCAATAATTGATGAGGAAGGTGTTTTGAGGATTAAGGGAAGGGTATGTGTGCCTCGTGTTGATGATTTGATCCACACTATCCTTACAGAGGCTCATAGTTCCGGATATTCTATACATCCTGGTGCAACCAAGATGTACCGTGACCTAAAGCAACACTTTTGGTGGAGTAGAATGAAGCGCGACATTGTTGATTTTGTTGCCAAATGTCCAAATTGCCAGCAAGTAAAGTATGAACACCAGAGACCTGGAGGAATACTTCAGAGAATGCCCATTCCTGAATGGAAGTGGGAGAGAATTGCAATGGACTTTGTGGTTGGTCTTCCAAAAACATTGGGTAAGTTCGATTCTATTTGGGTAATTGTGGACAGATTGACTAAGTCTGCTCACTTTATTCCAGTCAAGGTGACCTACAATGCAGAGAAGTTAGCCAAAATCTATATCTCAGAGGTTGTTCGATTGCATGGGGTTCCACTTTCGATCATATCAGATAGAGGTACGCAATTTACTTCTAAGTTTTGGAGAACATTACATGCTGAGTTAGGTACTAAGTTGGATCTTAGTACTGCATTTCACCCTCAGACAGATGGACAATCTGAGCGAACGATTCAGGTATTGGAAGATATGCTTCGGACATGTGTGATAGAATTTGGTGGTCATTGGGATAACTTCTTACCCTTGGCAGAGTTCTCCTACAACAATAGATATCACTCCAGTATTGATATGGCTCCATTCGAAGCATTGTATGGGAGGATATGTAGGTCTACCATTGGTTGGTTTGATGCATTTGAGGTTAGACCTTGGGGTACTGATCTTTTGAGGGATTCATTAGAGAAGGTGAAATTTATTCAAGAAAAGCTTTGAGCGGCTCAAAGTAGGCAAAAGGAATATGCAGATCGAAAGGTTAGAGACTTGGAGTTCATGGAGGGTGAACAGGTCTTGCTGAAGGTCTCACCCATGAAAGGGGTGATGCGGTTTGGTAAAAGAGGTAAGCTAAGCCCAAGGTATATTGGACCATTTGAAGTACTTAAGCGAGTAGGAGATGTGGCTTATGAATTAGCCTTGCCTCCAGGGCTTTCAGGAGTGCATCCGGTATTTCATGTGTCTATGTTGAAAAGATACCATGGGGATGGAAACTACATCATTCGTTGGGATTCGGTTCTGCTTGATGAGAAATTGTCTTATGAGGAGGAGCCTGTTGCCATTCTAGATAGAGAAATTCACAAGTTGAGATCAAGGGAGATTGCATCCATCAAAGTTCAATGGAAGAATCGACCAGTTGAAGAGTCCACCTGGGAGAAGGAGGCTGATATGCAAGAAAAATATCCACACCTGTTCCCAGATTCAGGTACTCGTTCTCGTCCTTGTTGTTCTTCTTTAGATAGTTCGAGGGCGAACGATGGGTAAATTGGTATCTATTGTAATGACCTGTTTAGTTGTTTTGAGCAGTAGAGTTCATTCTGGAAATAACTGTCTTAGAATCCTAAAATTGAGTGCTGAAATCGACTCTCTGAACTCTGTAACGGACCTGCAGGACGGACCGTCACAGACACGACGGACCGTCGAGGAGGTCTCGTTCCAAAGCACTTAGAATTCTGAAATTGAGTGCAGAAATCGACTCTCTGAACTCTATGACGGACATGCAGGACGGACCGTCACAGACACGACGGACCGTCGAGGAGGTCTCGTTCCAAAACACTTCAACTCTTGAAAATTGACATGCTGAAATCGACTCTCTGAACTTCGTGACGGACCTGCAGGACGGACCGTCACAGACACGACGGACCGTCACACGCAGCGTAACCCCACACGATGTCAGCTTCCACTAATTATTTTAATGGATGTTTGGGGCTATTATTTATGTATTTAGTGGACTAGCTTTTATAATGGAGTTAGTGGGTATTAAAGAAAGTAACTTTAGACTAATGGGGGATTACTTTTACAATAAGTATAGTCTTGCATTATTATTAGAGGAGGGAGTCTTGAATTGAGAGAGGGAAGAACTGATCAGCTGGGGAAGCAAGGAGAGAAAAACGTGAAAGGGAGAGGAGAACAGGCATTTTGGACTTCGGATTGAAAGGGTTCTTAGGCAATAAGAAAGGCAAAGGCATTGGAGAGGTAGCTTGCTTGATTTCGGTTCTTCGGTGGAGGTAGGTTATGGTTTATTTCTATGTGATAGATAAACTCTAAATAGCGATTGATATGTATTGGATGATATTGTAAAGTCTCCTATTACTTGATTTTGTGGTTGTATATTATGATTGTGTGGTTTGTGTTTTGCCTAAAATATTGAGACTATTGAATTTTATTCTTGAAAACTCTCTTTTGAAGTGATGCCTTGAATAAAGAAGGCTTGGTGGAAATAAAATGGTTTGAAAACAGTTTAAATAAATTAAATACATTTTTGGATCGGAGTGTCACGTTCCGACACGGTATTTTTGGATCGGAGTGTCACGTTCCGACACGGTATTTTTGGATCGGAGTGTCACGTTCCGACACGGTATTTTTGGATCGGAGTGTCACGTTCCGACACGGTATTTTTGGATCGGAGTGTCACGTTCCGACACGGTATTTTTGGATCGGAGTGTCACGTTCCGACACGGTATATTTTGGATCGGAGTGTCACGTTCCGACACGGTATTTTGGATCGGAGTGTCACGTTCCGACACGGTATTTTTAAATGAAAAGAATCTTGAATTATATTATTTTACTCAAATTCAAAGAAACTATTTTCCCAAATGAGTATGGTGTGGAGGCATGAGTCCTCAAGGTTGTGCTTGATGTTGTGATTGATGGTGTACTTATTATGGTGTTGTTGCCAATGGTTTATGTAATTGTTACTTGCTATCTGTTAAGTATTGTGGTTGACTGTATATTATTATTCGGTATATATTGCTTTCTATTTTGAGTTGGCCGATGATACCTACTCAGTACGTGTTCCTTGTACTGACCCCCTACTATTATTTTCTTCTTTGTTATTTTGTGGAGTGCAGCAAGTGTGCCATCGTCTTCGACTCGCCCTCAGTTCTAGCCAGTCTTCAGCATATCAGAGTTCGGGGTGAGCTATTATTCTTAGCTCGTGCTGGATTCTCTTCTTCAAGTCTTGATGTCTTTGAATTTCGGACATGGACCATTTTCTTACTTATTTTGTTTCTCAAACATTCTTAGACTTTGTAATTTGAGGATAGATGTTCTTGATGTGATGACTTCCAGATTTTGGGGATGATAAGTGTAAACTTAGAAGCTTATTTACTTAGTTACCTTAAATCAGATTTTGAGTCTTCCGCATTATTTTGTTATTTACAGTTGAACTATTGGTAAATATTGGAGTTTAGATTTGTTGGTTCGCTCACCTAGTAGGATAAGGGTGGGTGCCACTCACGAGATCGTTTTGGGTCGTGACACATAGAGGGGCATAATATACAGATAAATAAGTCACATTGGGCATGACACATAGGCAGACTATCCCAAAAGGGAGTGTATACGGGCATTAAGCAATAGAAATACATGGTGTACGCATGCATATGAGCTATAAGGTAGCGTGTGAGTGAATGAACTATAGGGAATGTAGGAATGGACTAGATTCACATGATGCATGAGTACATAAGATATGACATGTAGACATATAAGAAAATGAACTACGAAACACAACTCACATTAAGCAAGTGCGTTATATCACATATATAGGTGGACCAACATGGCACTGAGTACAAATATGAAATATGAGCAAGTGAAGAGACACATGGCCAGAAGCTATAAGGCCTGTTATGTTTAAGCAAGTAGGCTACCATGCATGTAATATATATATATAAATGGTTTATGATGCATATGACATGTAAACAAGTGGTATGTGATTAATATAACCCACGAGCACTAATTTTACCCATATTATATTATCAATTAGCCTGCAGTACCCAAACAATATGGACAAGTGACATGTGGAAAGTAACCAGTGCAATAAATAACGTGTAGGGACAGGTCCTACGAAAACATATAACAATAAACTAGGGTGCTCCAAAGCGGATAACACTTACATGCAATCATTCTATGACATTTGGAAACATGTGAGAAAGTAATCCATAAAGGGAAAATACCATACAAATAGATGAGTTATAGAACATGTAACATAAATGATTATATAATAGCATATATGATTATATAACAAACTATCTTTGAAAACTACAAGATATCCTAAGGAACCACTCTTTATATTAAGAAAAAAATTATCTTAAGAGTTAGGTCACGGGTGGGATAGTTCTGCTCATATTCCTTACTCTTGTCAAAGCATAAAGAATTGATTTTCCCATATACTCTCTTCAATCTCCTCGGAATTCATATAGATGTTATGTTATTGGGACTTTTCTTCCCTCTAGGTCAATATAAATACCCAATTAAGATAGAAAAAGAAAATCCTCAATAGTTCATTTTTGGAGTAGAAGTTTGAGGTAAACATTACCTTTATTACTAGCTTGTGTTATATCACTCAATACCTGGTTCCCTTTGAGGGTCAAAATATAAAATAAATAGTAAAAATTGAACGCACCATAAAACACGAACACTAATAATATGTAAATATCAGGTACCTATAATGTTATATCATGAATCCTAAAATCTTAGAGTTAACCTCTTTGGGCTTAACTAGATAGAGGTCTGGCCATACTAATAGATTTTTTTTCAAAAAAAATAAGTTTGGGTGCTTTGGCTCTTTTCTCATGCAAGATAGAAAATAATAAAAACTACCATATGATTCCTCTCCCTTAACTGGACTATGACTGACGAATTAATGCATGAAAATATTAAATGAACCCTATAGGAACTCTATTCAATTTGATGGAAGTCTATACATATGTATAATGCTTTACTTCTCTTTTGTACAAATGATGCAGATGAACTAGGTCCATGTATCTCTATCTAAGTAACTTTCTATTCCCCTCTTTTTTCTTGTTGTTATCAGGACCAAATGTTAAGACTTGAATCAATACAAAAATTGACTTCTCTGTCGATGAAAGGTTCATAAAGTTGTTCCTAGGTGCACCATTATAACTCGTTAGGGTTGAAGAGCTGATACCTTTTTATTGCCTCATACACTTAGCAACCTCTCTTTCATAATCATGTATCTCATTCCTCTATAGCATCCTCATATTACACCTATTCCTATGCTTAGGTAATTTGACATATCTCATCTCTTTCTAATGAGAATCTCTACGTACATATTCGGCCCGTGTAATTCAAGCTTCATTCTCACATGCTTCCTATCTAACAAGTGTCTTTTAATCAAAACTGGTAGATACATGTACTCCAATCCCACTATGTACAACCAACTAATCACAACTTAGGTCTAACCAATGAATTTTCCTTTTGTTAACCGTACTCTTAGTGACATACTAATCCTCTATAGCCAACACATAGATCATAATAGGAACTACCAATACATATATCCTTTGCAGCAAATAGCACAATTATCCATAAGTTTTATAATAATGAAAAGAATATAAATGTTATTAGTACTTATTTGGGGTGGTTGGAAAATACCACATAAACTGACTATTACCACATTCGGGATGATATATGGTGAAAATTTAGGCCTTGTCTGTCACACCTGAATCCTAGACCGTAGATGAGACCGGCGTCGTTAACCTTTCAGAGTTCGCAGACAAGCCTCTTCTTAGCTTTCATCACAATCATACAGTTAAATTTAGCGGAAAATTTAAAACATTTTAATACTTACTGAAGTGTACTTAGACTTCATATAATTTCTGCATAAGAGTGATATACTAATAAGCTCAAACTAAAGCAACCATCTATCAATAGATTAAACAATTGAAATAAAGATCATAATAATAATAATAGTTTGCCAAATCGGCCTTAATACAAACGCTTGAACAAATGTTTGAAATGAAACTCTAGGTACAACATCCACTAGCTATGTCTAATGTACTAAAGCTATAATAATAAATGTAGGCATCCTCGAACTCAAGAGGACCTACCAAAGTCTGGAGATCGCTAATCCAAACAACTTCAACGAATCTTCAATCTTCTCAAGAACCTACACCAATAAAAATAGTAATAGTATAGGGGTTATTACACACTTGTACTAAGTATGTGTATGCACATAAACACATAAGGACTATGCATGATCAAGGAAAGATCTTCCTATAGCAACATTTCGTTTCTAGAAAGTGAAGTCACTATACTTTCCTAATTCGTTATTTGTGAATTGTGCTATAAATATGACATGTTTTCATGCATTTAAAGCACACAACTCATTTTATATATGAACATAAGACCTTGGAATCATGAACATAATTTTAGAACAAATTATAAAAAAATCTTAATAAATTTTGCTCCTCTTAGGCCGAAAGTTCATTATCCCAGCCTTAGTTTATTTTTTAGTCTTTTCTTCTTTCTGTTGTGTAGTTCAATGATCTCCTTTGATCCTATGTTTTACTTATAATACCTACAATGAATCGAGTATGTAATCCAAAAGACTAAGGAAATGATTTGGCTACCTTACTTACAAGTTAGACTTTTCATTCTTGGTAAATTGGGCATGAATGTATTTATAAGCCAATCTTTATTGGCTCTGTCCATTATTTGATTATTTGCATAATATATAGATATTGGGGCATATATTTATACTCCAATATTGGCATAAACCACTAACTTGTTAAAACTTCATTCTTATCAAACATTCATGATTTGACATTTTTAAGCTCTTGCTTACTTAGTTCAATTTGAACTTACATTTCTTCTTCTTTGATCTGTTGTTTACTTTGAACATGCTACTTTCTTTATTTCTGACTTTCTTAAAGAAATCTTTAGCATTAAATGATATAGATCATGTGAGCTAACATGACATCCAGTGTCTTCCCCATACCAAAAAGAGGTGGTTCACCGGCTAAGGTGAAATCGAACCCAGTGTCTTCCCCACACCGAAAAGAGGTGGTTCACCAGCTAAGGTGAAAACGAATACTTTCTTGAGCATCAAACCGACATAGATCATGTGAGCTAACATGAAATGCAGTGTCTTCCCCACACCGAAAAGAGGTGTTTCACCGGCCAAAGTGAAACCGAATACTGCCTAGCTTTCTTATGTGGATCCACTAGATAGTAACCTATGCGGGCAACATAGTTCAAAGACTAGGAGACGTTGGAGACCCTGATCCACCTTGGTGGTGATCTCGTCTCATTAGGCTTACATGTGCTGGCACAAGCTCATTGTTAGTCTATCGGTGCTTAGCTCATATTTATTATACTTTACAATTTTTAGAGTTGACTCAAACATTATGGAAGCTTGCTTCTAGTATGAGGTATACTTATCTCAATGGATGAGTGATCATCCCTTTCTTTACTTGGCGAATGTGAACTTAATCTTACATTATCGTCATGGTGCGAGTGAGGCTTGTCTCACAGTTTCTAGCACCCTCTTATGTGAGTAACTTTGACATAATCGTTTAACTGTAATTGAGACTTGTCTCACTTCTGTTAACACTCTATATTAGGTCGATTTCGTAACTCATAAGCTTTTAGTTATTTCATTACTCACCTTATCTTGTTCAACGTTAATTGATAATCTTATACAATTCTTTATGAAATTTATAAGGACTTATTCAATGTGCTATTACGTTCACAAGTTCATGTAGATAGGGTAGGTTGGGACTTGTCCCAATTATTGGAATACCCTATGTTATAAGTTCATTTAGTTAAGATTGGTATGACTTTGCATATTTTGGAAATAATATTGCTAGACAATTTATTGGGATAAATCAAACTATTATATAATCACTAGCCAAGTCAATCACTTCATGAATACATTATAGTAATCTCATAATGTTAAACAAGCCAACTTTTAACCTTTGATTAGCCTTTAAGAACAAATCAATGAACGACTTATAACAGTTTCATATTCTCGAACACAAGTAGGCATTACAACATTTATTATCTCATGTAAATAATACCCTAATCATACGGATCTAACCATTAGGTCTCATTTGACATTATAAATCACAGAAAACTACACATAATGATCAGTTAGCACCACATAACAACAACATGCTCGAAATTTACATCATACAAACTACTAGAATCGGAAATAAGGAGAATTAGGGATATAAACATTCAATCATTGGGAACAACCCTAGTTTTGATTTCTTGAATTCAAAAACGTTGAAAAGCCTATTGGAGAAAGGAATCCAAGAGAGAAAACCCATACCTTACTGTAGAATTGAATCTACGAAGATCACCTTGTACTTTGCACGAAAACCTTGAAGAACTGCCTTGAAATAGACTAAGGTTTTTATTATGTTGTTCACTTGTTTTTTTTAGTCGTAGGGTTTACTGATGAATAGCGTGAGTCTAAGTCTTTAGGAAATGAATATTTACTAATTCAACTTAGGCTAAATAACTTAATTAAATAAATCAATTAGTTAATTACCAAAATGTCCCTCCTAAATTGACTAAAAATAGGAGAACACTCGACTTAACTGAAATCTAGAAATTGCTTAAGGGTTTCTGTTTGACCATTTAAATTAATTAATTAAGTTGATAATTTAATTAATTAAGTAACCTAGGGTAATTAGTAAAATACCCCTAAGTTGTTAGGACCATAAATAACCCTTTGGACCATCCTAGGTTAGGTACTAGGATGTTTCTTTAGTTAGTTACTCGGTTAGTGTCACCCGATTCAGTCTTAGGATATCAGTCACACTAGTTAGTTATGTTTGGTTAGTCCTAGGTTAGTTAGCTAGTTAGGTCAGTTAGTTAGAGACTAGGACCGGTTAGGAAGCTTGGACCCACGTGGCTTGACCCATACGTGCGCCTGTCCCATAACCGCTCTAACCGAATCAGTTTGCTTGGTCTCTTGGCCGGTAGCACATGTGATTGCACATGTGCTTGCACATGTGTTGCCGTGCACTTTCCTAACTGATTACTATGGAAAGTTCATTTGGAAAGTTCACTTATTGTCCCAATGATCCTCACTATGTCCTTGGGCACTTCTTATTCTACATGATCATTTTAAATGATTATGTGCTATGGTACCTAGGCTTGACACTTGAATGCCTAGTACCTAATGTGTGTAATGTGAAGAATATAGTTATTTTAGCTTAGGGTCTTCATTGCAGGTACAATTTCTAAACGAGCTTGGATTGGAGTATTTGACATCGACGTATATTTTAATTTACTTGTGTAGACATTAGCTAACACCCTTAATCCAATATTCTCTAAGATGCCCAATATTACTCAATATTGGGCATTGGGATGCCTATGTACCCCAATACATATTCTTAAATCTTAATAGACTCTTCACAGACAAGTACATATTCTGGAATGTTACATTATTCCCCCTTAGGAACATTCGTCCCCTAATGACACTACACATCATTTGAATCAAAGAGGGTATTTTCGAAAAACATATCCACATACTTGAAACTTTACTCTTTGTGAATATCTGATTCACAATTTACTCTGGATGATTCACATTACTCAAAGCTTATCCGTAGCTTCATCTCTTAGACTGAGGAACTTCCTTCTCAATCTCACTTTAACTCAATGCACATCACAACTCATGCAACACAAAAATCATGTCAACGCTATACAAAAATAGCAACATTAATGCAAGTATGAACTCATATTAACTCATATAGTGCAAGTATAAAACGCACAGTTATGGACTTAAAACACCAAAATCGACTAATGCACTAAAATTTGGAGTTTCATAAATAAAATCAGACTTAGGAAGAGTATATCTAACCTCAAGAACTGAACAAGTGAGGGTAACGGGATCTGATATCGGCCTCGGCCTCCCATGTTTCTCCCTCAACAAGGTGGTTCTTCCATAACGCCTTTACGGTGGCAACCTCCTTGTTCCTCAGCCGCTTCACTTGGAGATATAAAATTTTAACGGAAACCTCTTCATAAGAAAGGTTCTCATCGACTCTTAACCCCTCAACAGGCAGGATGGATAATGGATCGCCTAGACACTTTTTAAGCATCGAAACGTGAAACACTGGATGAAAAGAAGCCAAGTCATTTGGTAACTCCAGTTCGTAGGCAATATTTCCTACTCGCCGTAAGACCTCATAAGGACCTATATACCTTGGACTCAACTTCCCTTTCTTACCAAACCACATCACCCCTTTCATGGGTGATATCTTCAGGTAGACTTGATCACCTGAATTCAAGAGCCCTCTTTCTGTTATCGCATAGGAGTTTTGATGACTGTAAGCAGTAGCCAATCTATCCCTGATCATTCTCACCTTTTCCACAGCCTCATGTATGATCTCGGGGCCAAGGATGGAAGATTTTCCTACTTCAAACCACCCAACTGGGGACCTACATCTCCTACCATACAGTGCTTCAAAAGGAGCCATCCCAATACTAGAATGGTATCTATTATAAGAGAACTGAATCAGTGGCAAGTGATCAACCCAAATCCCCTTGAAGTCAATAACACATGATCTCAGCATGTCTTCAAGGGTCTGAATGGCACGTTCTGCTTGTCCATCCGTCTAAGGGTGAAAAGCAGTGGTGAGATTCACTTGCGTACCCAAGCTCTTTTGGAAAGATCTCCAAAAGTGAGAAATGAATTGTGCTCCCCTGTCGGAAATGATAGATAAAGGGATCCCATGCCAAATCACTATCTCATCAATATATAGCTTGGCACAGTCTTCGGCTTGGTAAGTAGACTTCACAGGAATGAATTCAGCAGACTTAGTCATCTTGTCAACAATGACCTAAATGGAATCATGCAGTTTCCTGGTCTTGGGCAGACCAACAAAGTCCATATTAATAGCCTCCCACTTCCATGTTGGAATCTCAATCGACTGGGTAAGACCTCCAGGCTTAAGGTTTTCAGCCTTAACTTATTGGCAACTGGAACATTCCTCCACAAACTTAGAGATATATCGCTTCATACCTTCCCACCAATAAATTTCCTTCAGATCATGATACATCTTGATGCAACCTAGATGAATGGAATACCTAGAGCCATGAGCCTCTGCAATAATATTAGGTCTCAGATCATTAATATTTGGTACGCACAATCTTCCCTCGTACCTAAGAACACCATCCCCCCCTAGGGAGAATGATTCATTCAGCTTACTCAACACTGAATATTTCAACTCCATGAGTACTGGGTTTAGATGCTGCTGGGCTTTAACATCTACAACAAATAAGGATTCAGAACTGGAATGAACTGAAACACCACCACTTGGTGTTTCTACCAGTCGTACACCTAACCTAGCTAATTGGTGTACCTCTTTAACCAGATCCTTCTTCTCATCATCAATATGAGACACACTGCACATGCTCGATCGGCTCAAAGCATCGTCCACTACATTGGCCTTACCTGGGTGATAGTTGACACTCATGTCATAATCCTTGAGCAGCTCTAGCCATTTTCTCTGACGAAGATTCAATTCTCTCTGTGTAAAAACATACTGAAGACTTTTGTGGTCAGTAAATACATCAACATGTACACCATATAAGTAATGTCTCCAAAGTTTTAACGCGAATACCGTAGCAGCTAACTCAAGATCATGCGTAGGGTAATTCTTATCGTGTACTTTCAACTGTCTTGATGCGTATGCAATCACCTTGCCATCTTGCATAAGAACACATCCCAAACCTACTCGGGAAGCATCACAGTACACCACATACCCTTCACCACTCCTCAGCAATGTGAGAACTGGGGACGAAGTGAGTTGGTCATTGATCTCTTGGAAGCTCTTTTCACAAGTTTCAGACCACTCAAACTTCGCCTTCTTCTTTGTTGAAGCTGTTAATGGGGCAGCAATTGCGGAAAAGCCCTCAATAAACCTACGATAATAATTAGCCAAACCCAAGAAACTTTGAATATCGGTAGGTGAGGGGTCTCGACCAATTCTTTACTGCATCAATCTTTTTCAGATCGAACTCTACACCCTGTTCGGTCACAACATGACCAAGAAAGGTCATTAATCTCAGGCAAAACTCACATTTGCTGAACTTTGCATACAGCTGATGTTCCCTGAGTACTTGTAATGTCATTCTCAAATGTTGTTCACGTTGTTCTCTGGTCTTAGAGTATATGAGGATGTCATCTCTGAATACTATGACAAAAGAATCAAGGTATTCATGGAAGACTCTATTTATAAGGTCCATAAACGCGGTTGGTGCGTTACTGAAACCGAATGACATGACAAGAAACTCATAATGACCATACCTAGTACGAAAGACAGTGTTAGGAACGTCCTCTTGTCTACTCTAAGTTGGTGATAACCTGACCGAAGATCTATTTTAGAAAGAAACTTGAACCTTGAAGCTGATCAAATAGATCATCGATTCTGGGAAGAGGGTATTTGTTCTTTATAGTGATTTTGTTGAGTTGCCGATAATCGATACACATTCTAAGAGTTCCATCCTTTTTCTTAACGAACAACACTAGAGCACCCCATGGGGATATGCTCGGTTGGATGAAGCCCTTATAGAGTAAATCTTTTAACTTCAACTTCAACTCTTTGAGTTCCGCTGGATCCATACTATAGGGAGGAACGGAAATTGGTTCGGTGTTGGGATCTAAGTCAACACCAAAGTCAATTTCGCATTCAGGAGGGATTCCTGGTAAATCCTCCGGAAAGACATCTTGAAACTCATTCACTATAGACACAGAGTCTATGGAAGGAACTTCATGTTCTAACTCATTGACTCTGACTAAGTGGCATAAATACCCCTTAGACAACACCTTATTGGCTTTAAGATTGGAAACTATTTGTCCTGTTGGATTTGAACCACGCCCTTCCCATTCTAGCTCTAACTCATTTGGAAACTGAAACCTTACTACCCTGTTTCGACAGTCTATGGTAGCATAGTATTTATGGAGCCAATCCATACCCAAAATCATATCAAAATCAAGCATGGTTAATTCTATTAGGTCAGCATATGTAACTCTATCAAGAATAGTTATTGGGCTATTTTTATATACTCTTTTGGCCCTAATGTTGTCTCTTATGGAAGTACTAACTAGAAAAGGCTCATGCAAGATCTCAGGAAGCAAGTAAAATTTGCTAGATACTAAAGGAGTAACAAAAGACAAGGTAGATCCTTGATCTAACAATGCATAAACAGGAAAAGAAAAGACAAGTAAGTTACTAGTGACCACATCAGCTGACTTCTCCTGCTCCCACTACACCATTTTAGGCCTATGGCCACACTGAATCTGAGCAACACTTGAAAAGTCTGGCCTAAAATATTTTTGGGAACCCTTTTAAAATGTAGCCTAAATTTTTAAGTTTTGGCAACAATAATATTGGCAACAATTGTAAAGTGTACCCTTTAATGGTATAGGCTACACTCTTTTAAGTGTTGTCATAGTATGAAACTAATGGCAACAATTATTTATATATATGGCCACACTTTTAAAGGGTCCTATGTTTATAATTGTAAAAACAACACTTTAGAAGTGTGGCCTAAAAAGTTTCACCAAAATATTATATTCCCTCCAACATTTTCTACTCTCCCTCCCATTTTTATTGGCCAAAAAAATAATTGTTAAAATATTAGCAAAAACAAATTGGGGCTTAGAGAGGAACATACGCAGAATATACGCTCCAAAACATACGAATTGACTGTTCTCCAGAACTTCAAATCGACTGAAGCTGAGCTGAAAATCGAAGTGAGGAAGCTGAAAATCGGAGGAGATAAAGAGAGGAAGCTGAAGACTGAAGCTGAGCTGAAAATTGGAGGAGCTGAACTGATTCTATTATCCAAAATCAAAGGAGCTGAAAATCAGAGGAGCTGAGCTGAGCAGATGCTCACGAACGGATTCTACGCTCCAAGCTTTGTTAGTGTAAGACGTTATTTTCCCAAAGAAGAAAATACGATTTCTCTTACAGATTTCTGTAAAAATTGTTTACAGATTCATTGTTGAAGATCGAATAGCTGAAGAAAGTGATTTTCGTCACATATTTTTTATTGATGAGTTGCTCTTTTCATCACAGATTCTATGTTAACGATATGTTTCGGCTGATTTCAGAGATGAACAAAATACTTCACACATGAACACGCCTCACGTCTTGGGTTGTTGCAAAAGTGTTCATAAGGTAAGAAATTTTTCTCTAAGAGTCTTAATTATAGCTTTTAGGTTTTGATATTCTTGTGTATCTTTGAATGTTTGAATTTTAATTTAGGGTTTTGATATTGTTGTGTTGTTGATACGAATTGACCTACCTCCTAAGGTTAGTCAACTCAACCTATACAATGAATTTGTAATCAAAGACTAAGCACCTAGAGAGATTACATAAATAAGGGAGATTCTCCCTTTACAAGAAAAAATTTAAAGAAGATAAACCTATTCAAACAACTATACCTAAGTTTGACATAGTCAATTTGATCAATATATAAATTGTATAACTCTTTCAGTGTTTCTGTAGCATAGGAATGATATAGGCATCTGAAATGCTCTGTTGTTTGTGACTTTATAAACTTGTTGGTGGGATGTTGATTTTAGTATACATCCTCAAAATGTATGTTGTACTCCTACATTCCAAGTCTGCATAATATGGTCATTTTCAATGCATGACTGTGCTACATGTGTGACTTTGTTTACCAATTCTCTGCTGGAATGCATATGACAACAATCTATGTTCCCCGATTATCAGCAAGTTGAATATCCCTGCTAACCAGACTGCAACTAGTTGCTGCCTGCAATCACATATCTGCATATTGTTGCACAGGACTGTGATTGTCTTTATTGGTTGTTGAATGTACATTCCCTCATTCACTTAGCTGCATTGAGTGTTGACTATTAGAGTTTAGGACCTGATGACATGATTATCTCCAACATGAAATTCGTAAACACAAACCAAGCTAAACAAAACTAGTTAAGTTCAGAATGACAAGGAATTGTACAGAAATAAAAGAGGAATTTTAATCTTTTTGAAATGATCATAGTGCACAACTACCTGAACTTTCTGTTCCTAATCAACAACAACTTAAATAATATTTAAGCTGAAAGACAAGAAAAACAGAAACTCCAGAAGCAGTATTTAACATAGAGGAAATCAAGGAGGAACTTTATTCCTTCTCAACTTTTTCTTCTGAAACTTCGCATTCCCAACTTCTCCAAATTATAACTTCCTCTCGCTGCTTTTGGTAATTGAGTGGGAGTGTAAAAATGTTGAATAATATCATGCTTGTGACTTTGCTTGGATAGAACATCTGATGTACCATTGGCCTCTCTATATTTATGAACACATTGGAAAAATTCACATCGCTTAGCTAGACCCTAAAGTTCCTGAACATACCTACAAATCCTCCAAGGAGGATCAAAAATCTGCAAAAACCATTTAGTTAGAAATGCAGAATCTACCTCTAAAACAATGTTTTTATATCCACGTTGAATGCACCAGTTAAGCCCATAACTAGCATCTTGTATTTCTTGTTAGTCCCTTCACCTAAAGGTATAGCAAAGGCATAAATGATATCATAGTGACATTACTATTCTAAGTTTGTGTTGTCCTAAGAACTCATATTTTTGACCCCATTCATAGAAGGAAAGAATCTCACTATTATATTCTGTTAATTATCCTTAATGAGAGATTTTAGCTGCTAAGACACTATTATATCTATGTGGAAAAGAAAAGGTTGTGTAAATAATGTTTACAGATCTCTGAAACTATAATTTGAGTTTTACTAGCTAAGCCTACTTTGTCTGAAAAAGTGAACTAAAAATCATCTTCTAAGACAATGCATATTCTGCTATCTCCTGTTTTTCTGTTCCTCTTTAATCTCAATTTGCCATGCATACATAAAGCTCACACTTCTGCTCCTTGACATGTTTTAACTCTTCCAGCTAAGGACTTATTTAAAAAATGAGAAATTTAGGGTTGTTCTTTACATTTCTCAAAGAGTCGTTCTCGAATCAGTGAAAGTTCTTTCTTATTTAACAAACTCTTGCTGAAAAATTAAAAACATCATTAAGGACCTTTACTCTTAGACCTAGTGTTGAGTCTACTAGAACTAGCATACATGCTGGTGGTTGGTATTCTGGTCCTTTGTCTCATAGTCTTTCTACCCCTCTGTGAGAGTCCTTGTTTATCTGTAACTTCTTGTACTTCCTCATGATTTTCTTGTTGAATAGTGAATTCAAAAGCTCTAATTAGATGATTCACGCTATGTTACTTACCTAGTACTTATTTTTTCCTTGGTAGTATCATCAACATTCAAAAACATTTGTGGAGGATTCAAGGTTTGATTTGGCATAGCAAAAGTGTCATGACTAGGTAAGAAACTTTTATAATCTCATAACACATTATTCTGATAGATTACTCTTCACTCGTGACTTCTAAAACTTATTTGTGAAGTAGTTAATGATTTAATGATTCTTAATAAAATACTAAATATTTAATATCTTGATATTATAGGAATTCAAATATCACATCCAAGGATTGGATAAATTTAGCAAGGTATAGCAAAGAGTATATTGATGGTGTTGAATCCTTCCTAGATTTTGCTTACTCTTATGGAGATCCAATAGGAGAGGAAATTCAGTGTCCATGTGCAAAATGTAGTAATATTTGTTGGACACGAAGAAATGTAGTCTATGATCATCTAATATGCTATGGATTTGTTAAGGGTTATACTAGATGGATCAATCACGGGGAATGGGATATTAATTTGAATGTTGACGCTGATATGGATTACTCGCGTGATGATATTGATGGGTTGTTGAATGATCAATGTAGAGATGTTGCACAGGCTGGAGGAGTTTATGATGGTCCAAATGAAGATGCCAAGAAATTCTATAACTTACTTGACGAGGCAAACAAAGAATTATATCCTGGATGTATAGGATTCTCTAAATTATCATTCACACTTCGCTTATATTGGTTGAAGTGTTTACATGGATGGATCAATGAATCATTCACTTCTCTTTTAGATTTATTAAAAGAGGCGATGCCCGAGTTGAACATTCCTCAGTCTTACAATAAAACCAAGTCTATGGTTAAGAATCTTGATCTGGATTATGAAAAAATTGGCGCATGTCCAAATGATTGCATGTTGTTCAGGAATGATCATAAGGATGATGAATTTTGTCATACTTGTGGAGCTTCACGATACATTCAATCTGCTAAAGTTGATAGTGAGCTTGAGCCTTCAAAAAACAACATCGAGTTTCAGCAAAGACTTTGAGACACTTTCAATTAATTCTTAGACTCAAAATGCTATTTATGTGCTCAAAGACGGTAGATTCTTTGAGGTGGCATGAAGAGGAACGTTCTAAAGATGGAAAGTTAAGGCATCCCGCTGATGGTCTAGCATAGAAAGACTTTGATAGGCTGCATCCAGATTTCGCACTAGATTGTCGCAATATGAGACTTGGCTTGTCAAGTGATGGATACAATCCATTTCGAACCATGAGTATATTACATAGCACATGGCCAGTTATGGTGATGGTTTATAATCTATCGCCTTGGATGTGCATGAAATCTGAATATTCTATACTTTCTTTACTTATACCTGGGCCGCGATCACCCGGAAATGACATTGATATTTACTTACAACCATTGATAGATGAGTTGAAATTATTATGGGATTTTGGGGTTGAAACATATGATGCTTCAAGAAATGAAACTTTTCAAATGCGGGCAGCTCTTATGTGGACAATCAGTGACTTTCCTGCATATGCTATGTTATCTGGTTGGAGTACACAAGGAAAGTTTGCTTGCCCTTGTTGTAACTATGGCACTAATTCTCGCTATCTTAAACATAGTCGAAAAATGTGCTATATGGATAATCGTGTTTTTCTACCCATGGATCATCCATGGAGATCTAACAAAAGATTATTCAATGGAAAAATTGAGTTCAGGACTCCTCCACCTCCCTTAAAGGGAACTGATGTGCTTAATAGCTTACATGATTTTGAAAATGTGTTTCGAAAGAAGAGAAAGAGATCTAATGATGGCCCATGGAAAAAAAGATCAATTTATTTTGAATTACCTTACTGGCAGCACAACTTGTTACGTCACAATCTTGATGTAATGCACATTGAGAAGAACATAGTTGATAGCATTCTTGGAACTCTTTTGCATATTTCTGGCAAAACAAAGAATCATGCAAATGCCCGATATAATTTGAAAGATATGGGAATCAGGAAGAACATTAATCCAAAAGATACACTAGATAGTAAGAGAACAAAGTTGGCAAAGGCATGCTTTTCAATGACAAATGAAGAGAAATCAATTTTTTGTGGCGTTTTAAAGACAGCCAAGCTACCTGATGGTAGTGCCTCCAATATATCTAGGTGTGTACAATTGGATGAAAGAAAAGTGTCTAATTATAAAACTCATGATGATCATTTCATGTTGAATTACTTGCTTCCAATACCAATTAAAAGCATTCTTCCTGATCATGTGGCTATTCCTTTGATTCGTCTTAGTTCCTTCTTCCATCGTTTGTGTCAAAAAGTAATCACATTGGAGGAACTTGATTGCTTAGAAGCAGAGATCATAGATTGCTACTTCTTTTTTTTGATATAATGATTCATTTGCTTATTCATTTGGCAAATGAAGTGAGAATAGGAGGTCCAGTTCAAAATAGATGGATGTATTCCATAGAAAGAGAAATGGGTACAATCAAATCATACATCCGGAACAGACGTTATCCAGATTATTATGGAAAATTCATTTGGAAAGTTCACTTATTGTCCCAAGCATCCTCACTATGTCCTTGGGCACTGCTTATTCGACATGATCATTTTAAATGATTATGTGCTATGGTACCTAGGCTTGACACTTGGATGCCTAGTACCTAATGTGTGTAATGTGAAGAATATAGTTATTTTAGCTTAGGGTCTTCATTGCAGGTACAATTTCTGAACAATCTTGGATTGGAGTATTTGACATCGACGTATATTTTAATTTACTTGTGTAGACATTGGCTAACACCCTTAAGTCAATATTCTCTAACATGCCCAATACATATTCTTAAAGCTTAATAGACTCTTCACTAGACAAGTACATTTTCTGAAATGTTACATTGTAACCAATTAGGGGTATTTCTAGTAACACGATTACACTGTTGCATTAAGCTATCATATTTTGCCATTGCCTTCTTCCAACTAAAAGAAACTGGTTTAACAACATCAATTTTGAGTACATGTGAAATATTGGAAATTCTATGCATATCACAGACTAAGAATAAGTGTCCTATATAGGAATAAATCCTATGTAATTAATTTCCAGTTGACACGTTTAAGTTCTCATCTGATGTATTAGGGAGGGATTCAAGGAAAAAATACATTTCACAAAATTATTATCCATACTCTGCCTATTATTATTTCCTGGAATTTCTGGAAAAATAGTTGCTCAGCAAAATATGGGAACAAGAAATCCAGCAGTACCAGGGTCAAATATTTAATTACCAAAGACATTTATCAAATCCTTAATAAGGCAGTACCATATATACAATGGCCTATGCACTGGTCACAGATGGTGAACATGGTGAAGAAATGCAAACGTGTTGTGAAAGTTACTCCTATCAGTTGGAAACCTCCTATTTTCCCTATCTATAAACTGAATACTGATGGTAGTGTCTTAAAGAATCCAGGGAAGATTGGAGGTGGAGGTATTCTGAGGAATGCAGCTGGAAAGTTTATATATGCATTTGCTATTCCTTTAGGTGAAGGGACCAATAACCAGGCAGAGATTCAGGTTGCCAGTTATGGTCTGAATTGGTGTTTACAACATGGTTATAACAACATTATTTTAGAACTAGATTCTAAGTTACTAACTAAATGGTTTTTGCAGGTTTATGACCCTCCTTGGAGACTTATAAATTTTGTGCAGGAACTCAAAGACTTAGCTAATAAATGTGATTATTTTCAATGCCTTCATACGTATAGAGAAGCTAATAGTAATGCAGATTTTCTATCTAAGTAGAGTCAAAAACAAGACATCATTCAACATTATTATACTTACAAGCATTTGCCACCAACAGCAAGAGGAAGTTATCTTCTTGAGAAAGAAGGCATGCCAAGTTTTAGAAGGAAGATATTGAGAAGGACTCAACAATCTCCTTAATAGTTTCACTGAAGAAGGATTAACATACTGGATACAGGATACAGTATGTTGTAAACTAGAAGCATAAACTTCTTTGTCATCCTAGTAATAATGACTTTATATAGTTATTAGAATACGATCTTTATTTCATTAGACTTATCTTGTAAAGGGAAAAGTCTTCCTTATTTCAGTATTATTAGTAAACTTTATATTAAGGGAGGAACCCTCCTTAGGTGCTTAGTTTATTTTTAATACAACTTGATGTATAGGGTTGAGATGACCAACCTTAGTAGGATGGTCGACTCATAACCCACCTTAGGATTGGAGGTAAGGTTCATGTCCCCCTCTTTGTATTTTTTGTAATTTTAATAAATGATAAGGTATGGGGTGTAGCTCAGCCCCTGACCCACCTCAAGGGTCGTTTCATTACAAAAGAAAATAAAAATAAACCTTAGGGCCTAAACTCTAAAATCTAAATCTTAATCCTAATTCTTAAACCCTAAACCTTACTGCCAAAACCCAAAACCCAAAACCCGAACCAGAACCCAAACCCAAATCTAAACCTAAATGTAACTGTAGGGGCTAAAATCTTAACTGCAACGTCTAAACACTAAACCTTAAGGCCTAAAATCTAGCCCTAAACTCTAAATCCTAAGTCTTAGAGCATAAAGTCTAAACCTTTGGGCCTCATCCCTAAACAGTAAACTATATACCCTAAAGCCTAAACCATAAATCTTAAAACATAAGCCCAATACCTTAGGGTTTACACCCTCAGCCCTATACCTTAGGGCCTAAACCCTAAATCATAAATCCTAACCCTAAACCCTCTCTCTAACAGTTTCCCTAGATTTCATTCAAGAAATTATCTATCTTGGCTAATTGATACAATTTTAGATCATTGGAATGGATAGTGAATCACCTGATCCAGGACAATTGAAGTGTAATTTCAATCAACAAGTTCTACAGGTGGAATCGAACTCAGAATCATCTTCCAATTTCTTGTAGGAAAAGAAAGAAGCGGTGAACACTGCTATGGTGGAAAGGGAGATGGATGAATCGCGTGGAAATTATTCCAAAGATCATGAAGTTGGGGGTAAGAATGGCGAGGAGGAATTTCAAGAAAAAAATCGTGAGGATGGGCGAAAAAAGGATGATGATGATATCATTTATCTTTCTACTATTTCAGCTTCGTGTAGCTCTCAAGCGAGAGAGGCGATAAAGTCGTCTCAAAGTCGCGATCCAAATTAAAATCGAAGTCATTTTGTTGAGATTCAAAGAGAAACTGGGTTGGGGTATCTTCCTCAGCGCACCATACAAACAAATCAAAGGAGTCTGATGGGCGAGTAGTCGAAGGAATTTCAGGGATTGCATCGGAGCTCCGGTGAAAAATCTTGAACATGGCGATCGAGTTACTGAGTTGGCAAATAGTTCAAACACACAACATCAACTTGAGCTACCAAACAGGGGTCATGAAGGTTTGCAGGAGGCTCAAGATGCCTCAAGATTTTCTTCTAGTGCGTTAGTTGTACCACGACACGATTACAATATTTCGAAGGATGATTGATAGCCTACATGCATAGCTC